>JAXBDA010002966.1:0-38180 GCA_036023075.1 Gaultheria prostrata | reverse complement strand
ATAATAAATGACCTGGAGAACCGGTCATTCGTAACATTTTCGTGTAATTCGTAACTTTTATACTAAGATTTCGTAACTTTTAGACAATATGATTCGTAACATTTTTTTTCGTTTCATAACTTTTCGTCTGTTTCATAACTTTTCATGGGTTTCGTAACTTTGAGATAAAAAATCCTAACTTTTCTCAAATATGATTCGTAACATTTTTGTTCGTTCGTAACTTTGGACAAAAATTCGTAACTTTTCATAAATATGATTCGTAACATTTTTGTACGTTTCGTAACTTTGGACAAAAATTCGTAACTTTTCAAAAATATGATTCGTAACTTTTTTGTTTATTTCGTAACTTTAAGATAAAAATTTGTAACTTTTCACAGATATGATTCGTAACATTTTTGTACGTTTTGTAACTTTTAGACAAAAATTCGTAACTTTTCACAAACATGATTCGTAATATTTTTGTTCGTCTCGTAACTTTTGTAATAAAAAAAATCGTAAGTTTTCAACCATGTATAATCGATTGCGTAATTGATTGAAGTGGTGGTCAAAATTGAGTTATAAAAAAGGTTGGGAACAATCGAATACGTAATCAATTCTATAATCGATTACACAACACAATCAATGGGGTAATCAAGGAAAGTGGTCTCCAAAATTGAGTTATAAAAAATGGTTGACAATCGACATCAGTTAGTGTAATCAAACCTCTCTAATAGATTTTGGAATCGGTCAATGTAACGACCCACTCCAGCTGACCTGCTTACGATTAGCCTAACCATGTGGCTCAAAAGGTTAACTTCAACTTATATAGTAGCTGGTGATGATCCTTATATACCACATGTTATTATATCAACTTCCCGATGTGGGACTGCTTAAGGGGTTCTTACAGTTGGAGAGAACACTGCAACCGGTTTTATATTCAATCACTATAGATAACACATTTAATCAATGATAAAAAGTTATGTTACTATTTCCTCTGTAAGTAAAAGTGTTGTGTAATATATTAAATATATATATCTTCTTAAAAATACAAAAAAAAAAAACTAAAAGAACAGTCACCAAAATACTAAAAAAAATATTAGGCTTTGACTTTTTATTATATTTTGATATTATATGGCCTTAGTAATCGTTGAGACCAATGTGTTTTGATTCTGTAAAAGAGTTTTTTTTAAAATAATTTTAATTTCAATTTTCAAAAAAAAAAAAAGAAAGAAGAAGAAATTTTTAATCTAAACTAATTTGGGCCTATCTTCCCTTAAAAAATTTGAAAACACTTTTACTATAACTATGACGCAACTTATATGAAAATTTATAACTCATTAAAATTTTCCAAAATATAATAATAGCGCAACTTATTCAGCCCTTTATTTTGCCCAAATTATAGCGCTATGGTGCAAGTTGAAAATTTAAACCCTTAAAAATTTCGGGGCCCACTTTTGGGCCCTACACGAATAATCCGAACTATTCAATAGTTTAAAAATAAATTTTCAAGTGTCTTTGTAAAAGATCAGCTCAATTGGATAGGCATAAGTGATTTTTGCAAACTTCAAGTTTTTCATTCAGAATCCTGAATTCTGAATGAAAAACTTGAAGTTTAGATGAATCACTTATGCATATCGAATTAAGCTGATTTTTTTCCAAGGTAGTCGAAAATTTATTTTAAAATTATTGAGCGGTTCAGATTATTCGTGCAGGACCTGAAAAGTGGGTCCACCATGCGCTATGTATCATTTCGGTATCTTTACATCGGTACTATAAAGTTTGTCTGGCACGGAGTCCAAGGACTAAAAAAAATAGACTTTTGTCAAAATAGAAAATAATTTTTTTACACCGATTAATAGATTAATGTTTGTTCTATTATTTGTTGGAAAAAAATTAACTTTTTTTTACAAAGAACTAGTTTTTTTTATTCCTAGTACTCCATGCCGAACAAACTTTGTGGGACGGAGGGAGTATCAAAGAGAATTTTTTTCAAAAAAGATACTTTTTGAAAATTTTTTGAAGGAAAAAAAAACACACTAATTTTGAAACTAGTTTTTTAAACAACTTTTTTTTCAAAATTTATTTTCAGACTTTTGAAAAAAAAAACTATTTTTCAAAACTTTATTCTTTTAAAATAACTGTTTACAAAAAACTAGTTTTTATCCTGAAAACTGTTTTAAAAACCTTTTATCAAAAAAAATTTCCTCGAAAAACTATTTTCAACAAAAAAATTTCAAAAAGTAGTTTTTTTGAAATAAATTCTCTTTTATACTTTTTGTTTTTAAATGAAAAACGGTTTAATTTTTTTAAAAACCTCTTTTTTCACTCTTTTTTTAAAAAATAAATTTTTGGGGGTGGAAGATATATAAAGGTACTATGATCATTTCACGCAAAAAAGTTAACACTGTTAGCCTTAAAGTAATGGCAGAGGAAAATTTGACAATTAGTTTGAAAAGTAAGAAATGAGATAGTGAAATTTCAAAAAGTATAGGGGAGGTCTCTGTGTTTGTTAAAAATATCAGGGGAGGTAAGTGAAATTTACCTTTCTTTTTTTTTTTCTTCAATTTGTTAGGTCACCTGTTGCTCAGGTTAACAAGTAATCTATTCGTAACTCTTATTAATCGATTCGTAACTTTTTAAAATCCAACGGTAGATAACATGGGTGCATATGATATACACCCAAAAAGGGGTGTGTATTGTAGCCATTACCATAAAAAAACACAGCCTTAATAGTGAGGGGAAAAAACCTTGGGTCTTGGGGGCATAAGAGGTAATAATTTGACTTTCCATTTTCACTTAGGAATATCCCGTAATTAATTCCCCCTCTATTTAGGAATCTGATCGCTCCTGGATTGGGAGAGACAAATTTTATGACAGTGCCCCTAAAATTTCATGTTTTTGGAATGCCCTAGGCCCGGGCCTCTTGAACTTAGACCTTGGGCTGGCCCTACTCTTGGATTGGAAGACAAGTAATCATATTCCTATTCAATTAAAGTCCGTCGTGAGCGACGTCGGCACCTACGTGTCGCTCCTCGAGTACAACAACGCCGCGGGCATGATCCCACTCTCGGAGGTCTCTAGCCGCCGCATAAGGAGCATCAAGAGCCTCGTGAAGGTCGGCCGTATCGAGCCCGTCATGGTACTCAGCGTCGAGGCTGATAAGAACTACGTTAATTTAAGTAAGCGGAAGGTGTCGGAAGAGGATTTTATAGCTTGTGAAAATCGGTTTAATAAGAGCAAGCTCGTTCACTCGATCATGTGCCATGTTGCTGAGACGATGGAGGTTGATTTGGAGGTAACTTGGTTCTTGGTTTGGTTTGGTTTGGTTTTTTGAAAAATACTACTGTCTCTGCGCTAAAAGATTATCCGGTCGGCAAAAAGAAAATTTGAAAATAATGCATATATCTTGATCCCAAAAAATTCAATCTTTTTGCCGTTAGTTACAAATATCAAAGAGTTTATTAAAAAAGTTCAAAAAAATTGGAAAAAAGATGTTTTTTTTTTTAATTTCACGTTTTACGGACTAGATGATTTCTTTTTTGGGGATGGAGAAGCAAAGGTATATGTGGCTAAGGGTTAGTTTCCTCTGAATTATTTTTTCCAAAGGCAGTTGGTCACCTTAGAGTTGTCGCGTTTATTTGTCGTTAAATTTTTTTTTAGAGTTCGTGTTGATAAAAGTTCGGATAAGATTGTGACTAAATACAAAAAAGACAAGTTTTTTTTTAATTTTTTGTGTCTTGAATGAACTTTTTACTGCTTCTGATCGATTTCTTTTTGAATTTTTTTCAATCCTCTCCTTGAGATGAAACATTAATCTTCAAAAAAATTACACAAATAGAACGAGAATTTTGTAGAGATGAACAAAAATACTAAAAACATAATTTAGGCCAAAGGGCCCCTTGTTGCTACAAGCGCGCGTAAAGCTGTGCGAATTGTTTTGTCCTTAATTTGCGTAATCGTTTGCATATCCATGTGTAATGTATTATGTACGTATATTTTGATAGATAAGAGGAATTTATACATACATATGTTTTATGATATGATATGCGCGCAGTATGTGTAAAGACGTGCATGTGTAAACACCGTTGATTAATTATGTTTATGTATCATATCCATGAGAAGTATATTTCATGAGAGCTTCTCCAACGGTGGGCTATATTTATTGTCAGAGTTGAAGTTTGGTTATAGCTCACCAAAACTGGAGCTCCGTTGGTAAAATTCTTGCAAGATGTTGGCACATTGCGATCAATGGTTATGATGCAACGGGAGAACTTGAGTAGTTGTATGAACGTAGAATTGAACCAGTGCAACGATATATTTCTATAAAGTGGTGAAATGACTATGTAATAAGCCAAGTTTTCGAATGGAAAGAAACGATTGGAGATAATCCGATGCTACATTGTTCAAGAGATAACTTTAGGTGTCCGATGTACATTCTACGCTATTATTTGGCCTCACACACGCAATATCTGTAACCAGACACGTATCTGGTTATCTGTAACTAGGTGTCCGATGCTCCGATGCTACATTATCTGTAACCAGACACAGATAAGTCTAGGGGTGAGCATGGGTCGGGTCGGTCGGGTTTTCGTCGGGTTCGGGTCGGGTTGATTTTGGTCGGGTTTGGAAAAACGGGAACCGAAACCGAACCGAACTACCCTAGAAACCGATCGGTTCGGGTACGTCGGGTTTCGGTCGGGTTCGGTTCGGGTTGGTCGGGCTGCAAGAACCCCCAAACTCCACAGAGAGAGAGAGAGGAAGCATCATCCAAATTCATCACCAAAAAGGTCCAAAAAACACAAAACAACTCTTCAAATGTACAAATACACAGATCGACATGGAATGTTTACAAGCAGATCCAACATGAATGGGTTTGTTTACAAGCATATTGAAATCAAGTATAAAATACACTTTCAAATATACAGAGAGAGAGAGAGAGAGAGAGAGAGAGAGAGAGAGAGAGAGAGAGAAACAGGAGTACAGATCTGGACGTGGTGGAGGCCGGAGGGCTGGAGGCGAACGGCGACCGCGCCGTCATCTGCTCGTCTCCGTCTCGTCATCCTCATCGAGCGCTGTCATCTGATTGTGTGAGAAAAAGAGAGAGATCTGATTTTGGGACTTTGGTAGTGGATCGTACGGCGTGGTGGACGGCGGTGGAAGGTGTGGTGGTCGGATGGGGGTGAGAGGGGAGAGGCGAGAGAGAGAGAGAGAGACCTGTTACGTTCCAGAAGGAAGAGAGAGAGAGGGGTGAAATATCTGAAGCCTGAACCTCTGAAGTGATATATATATGTATATACAATCGGGTCGGGTCACCCGAAATTTTTAAATCTCAAACCCGAAACCCGAAACCCGACCCGACTCTATCGGGTTGCTTATTTTTTAAACCGAACCCGACCCGACTATATTTTAAAACCGCCCGAAATCTGTCGGGTCGGATCGGGTCGACCGGGTTTTTGCTCACCCCTACAGATAACGCATTGAAGCATTAAGGGAGCTAATGAATGTGTATTGACAAGTATATGTTTATGGAATTCTAGTACCTATAGTGTGTGTAGGGACGGAACCAGGGTTTCCTTCTCTAGTCAAGTCTTCTAGTGCCAAAGATCTCTAGTTAAACTCTTCCATTCTTTATTCAGTGGGGGACCACCATGTAACGGTTTTATATTTAAAAGAAAATTACGAGATAGTTATGTGGATTTTCAAATAGGGGGTGGCCCTGGCCCCCATAAGCCCACATATAGTTCCGTCTCTCAGTGTGCGCGTGTTCGCCTGTATAAACTTGCACTTTGATGCGTAAAATGCTATTTTTGGTAGATGACTGTATTGCTAGTTTCCACAAATTTTCAGTGTATGAAATAAGTTGTAATTTTGGAAAGTTCATTGTAAACCAGGATGCACCTGTTATGTGCTCGCGAAGTGACTCAAGTGCGGTTACCTAAGTCGAAGTATTTCTTATAATTGATGATCTGTCTGCTCTTCGTTAACCATATGGCTAGTGCTGAATGCAAGCTATTTGTCTGCAGGATCTTTATATCCAATTTGGATGGCCTTTGTACCGGAAATATAGCCATGCTATTGAGGTAGATTCTGTAGAACTTCTTATTTATTTGGACACTCTCTGCAAAACTAACTTATCAAAAAAGAACCTTCTTTCCAAAACTGAAACTTTTTTGTGGTGCAGGCGTTCAAGTTGATTGTTAATGATCCTGATTCTGTTTTTGGTTCTCTCAGTCGTGAAGTTAAGGAAATCGGTCCTAATGGACAGGAGGTAATCTCTCTCAATTACGAGGTATTTTGTTCGCCTTCTTTTTACTGGTTATGAATCTGATATCCATTTTGCAACTCTTGCATTTGGTAGGTTACTGAGTTGGTTCCGGCTTTGTCGAAAGAAGTTAAAGATGCTTTGGTGAAAAACATTAGGAGAAGAATGACTCCACATCCTTTGAAGATTTCGGCCTTTATTGAGATCACATGTTTGGAGTTTGATGGTGTTCTTCACATTAAGGTCTTATTATAACCCTGCCTTCGCCTGAAGAAAATTTTGCATACGGAGAGGGTAGGGACACGTGGTATCTGGCACCCCATCCGAGTCGTCCAAACATATTTTGGACGGCCCAGATTTGAGAGGGTAAATTTGCCCCAAAATTTATAAAAATGCCACCATCAAATCTGGACTGTCCAAAACATGTTTGGACGGCTCGGATAGGGTGCCGGGCACCATGTGTCCCTACCCTCTCCGTATGCAAATTCTTCTCCTTTGCCTCTGTCTATTTTATGTGATATATTTCTCCCAAACCTACGCTCAGCTTATAATGGTTACTCCAAGTTGCTAATATGTACTTACCTGTTTTGATCTTTCATTTCTAATGAAGGGAGCCATGCGGAAAGCCGAAGCTGCTAGCACTAAGTACTGCCCTGTTAAAATTAGTGTTGTTGCTTGTCCATTGTATTCTCTTACTACTCAGACTCTTGACAAGGTAATTGGAAAATATCGAATGAATTCTTATTCGGCAAATTGAGAAGTCGCCGTTTGTTCTAGAACGGAGTGTTACCATATTTCTGAAGTATACAGGGTTTATATCTACTTAGAATGGACTCTTGTTAACAGTGAAAATTTTGGCAAAACTGCCTAGGCTTTTTGTTAACCAGTTCACTAGTACGTGAGGAGAATGATCTGTCTCGTAAACCGTAAAAAACTAAAATAGCAATAATCTACTTGGTGGAACATGGAATGGGGCCGGGGCCTAAATGGAACTACAAAGAAGAAAGATTTCAATTTTCTCATGAAGATCTCTGAATTTTACTGGTGCAGGAACAAGGGATATCAGTCCTTAATCAAGCAATTGCAGCCTGCAGAGAAGAAATACAGCATCACAAGGGGAAACTTATTACCTGCACAGTAGTGAGTGTCGAATCTCTGTTATTGGATTCCAAACTTTTAAATTTGCTTTATTTACTTTTCATCTTCATTTTACCCAAATCCTGAATAAAAGCACTTTGTTATTTTTAATTTGCGGCGTACATTTAGGTGAGTGAAAGGGAGGAGAGATTGCTCGCTGAACAAATGCGTAAGCTTGGTAACGACAACGAGGAGCTTAGTGGTGCAGAAGATAGCAATGAAGATGAAGATGACGGAATAGGAGATTGATTTTTAACAATCCGGCTTCTCTGATTGAAATGCAGCGTGTTAATTTTCTTTCGCTGTTTTTTTCGGTCACGTTTGCTCCTAAACATAGCATATAACATATTACCAGGTATATATAAAACCAGTATACTCAATGGTGATGGCATGTTGGTCATCTATTTTCTAACTTACAGGTTCATCATTTTTTGAATTTATTGAAAATTTTAGCATTTTACAGTTTAGAAGATACTGGCAAGCTAGCCAACTTATTTCTCACA
Organism: Gaultheria prostrata; assembly: GCA_036023075.1. Lineage (NCBI taxonomy): Eukaryota > Viridiplantae > Streptophyta > Magnoliopsida > Ericales > Ericaceae > Gaultheria > Gaultheria prostrata. Next base: position 30,299 of record JAXBDA010002966.1, on the reverse strand, counting down.
GCCTTTTCGTATCACTGGCTTAGCTTAGACCATGTAACATTGCTTCCATAGATCTGTGAAGTACATCATTTACCTTTGTTCTCTCTCTCTCTTGTAATCCAACATCCAAACAGGGCCTTAGGAAATGAAAATATATGTTCCCTCCTTTATACACCCTTTGGATTGAGGGATTCCGAGAAAGAAGAAAGGAAACGGAGAGAAGATTGATTCTCTTGCACGTTTGGACAGCCAAAGAGGCGAGAGAGGGTTGGAAAGGGTGAGATTCCGGAACACCTTCAAAGCCCCATTTCTTTTCTCGCGCAAAAGTGGCGTGATTCCGTGAGAAAGGGGGACGAACGGATCGTCGCCGACTTTCGGCAGAACATGCGGTCCATCCCCTCGTCGGATCGTCATTGTACTTGCACTGTTGTCTTCGTCTAGTCAAGGCGATGCTAGATCTGTGATCGAAATTGAGTTTTGAAGCTTTGATTTGGTCGCCGAAGAGTCATCAGAGAGAGTTTGGTCGCTGGAAAGGGAGGGAGAGAGTTTGATTTCTCACTATTATTTAGATGTCACGGTGAGAAACTACTCCCATTTCTTTTCTTTTCTCACTAATAAGGGAGATCACTCCCCTCTCTTTTCTTTTCTCCTCTCACCAGCCAAAGGGACTGTTAAAATATGAAGACTAGTAAAAGTTGGATGGGCCTTGAGTTCTCTACATCACTATGGCTAAAGAGTAATTATTCAGTAGTCTGAAGCACGGTCACGTGATACTTCAAATCATTCTAACATCACATATTTACGTAGAATCCACAAGCTAAGTCTTTTATATTTCACGAGAATGTGCAGTATTAGAGTGTCCTAGAGCACCACGTGTCTACGCTCTGAAGCCACTGAATAAGTAGACCAAAAGGAAAGATCCCATTCCTACATCAATGTGAAGCACCTTAATGGCGACAATGAAAAGCCATTACCAACCCATAAAGAAGAATGCCTTTTTTCAGTTTCAAGTGAATCGAAAATCTCCATGTATCAATAAGACTTATCACTTTCAAATGATGTGAAACAGTTTCTCCACCTAATGCAATTGAAAAAGGGTCCACCCCACATAACAGTGTGTTTGTCCATATGTGTCTTGTGGTGGGTTCCAAGCTAAGGTTGATGTCCTTTTGAGCCGCATTGGGACTATTACAGTCTCTCTCCGAATACCCTTTTCTCATTTCATGTCTTTTTGCTATTGTGTCCTTTATGTCCATCATGAGTCTCTTTCATGACCCTGTGCGTAGGGACAAGGGGGGCCGCTGTGCCTTCTGGCCGTGCTCTCTATTCAGACATCGTCCCGAACTCTAAAACGTGATATAAATGGTTACACTTTGTAACCTTGACGCTTATAATAGTCTTTTGAAAAAATGAAGTTGATGGAAGATCGAAAACTTAGTAAATGAATGAATTTTTCTTCAACAAATAAGCAGCAAATACAAATTGAAAAATACACAGCATACCTATTACATTGGATTAGTAAGCACGTTTAGAGCTTAAGGTTATGACTTGGATTAGTAAGCACGTTTTGATTGTTATATAACGAGAATGACATGTCTTGAAAAGCGAGAAAAATCAAAAGTTTAAAAAGCCAAAAAACCTCTTCCGTGGAACAGCGCCCAAAAATCTCCTAAGTCAAAAATTCGTAGGACACTTGGACCAACAAACCAACAACTTGGGGTTTTGATGAGTAATACGGTAAAATCAGCATTAACATTGTCGAATTTCTTATTATTATCCCAAGGTCTGCCGATTTAAACTGAACTTATTCCACAAATCTAAGATCTTAAGGACACAACAATTTGAAAATCACTAATCATCGTACTCTTGTCCTCGCCTTTAGAAATCTCATATTATTATTTTTGATCTGCTCTGATATAAGTTCAGACCACAGATTCTAGCGGAATATTTTTTGATGAAGCTTCCAAAAGCTCCTCGGCAAGGTTGGTCTACCAATTAGTTAATGGACACTTGGTGCCAATAATGCAAGGGTGCATAGGCCGAAATGAAATCCGAATCATTAATTACGATACGAATTGTTCGGATGTCGGACTACAACCATGTAGTGCACCCCTGCACTTCAGGGTCCCCAGTTCTTAATTAAAATGCTAGTAAAGGAACTAGTAACATTGAGTTGTAATTAATAAGTTGGAATCTTGATAACCCATTGAGTTGTCCGAGTAGTTAGTCGACTTACCTCGGCGGGGCTTACAACCCAAGGTCGATTTCCCTCGATAACGATTTGTCTTTAGCCACCTCGCCTCACACAAACGCGTGAAAAAGACTATGGGAGCGACCGTAGAGATTAGTTCAGTACATCACGACACTTTATTAAAAAAACAAAATAATAGTTGGAATCTTGGTTGAAGTTAATTTGCCTAGTTCCCATGAATTAGATCTGTGAGGCCACGGCCACCACCACCACCAAACATGTGCGGGGGTTTGACTGAAACTAGGGAGAGATTATTAGCTTAATTAGCAAATATGATTAGCTGTGCCAGTGGCATGATTCCTGCACGTGCCCAGCTGGTGATTTGCAATGTTTCCCAGTAAATGGTGTTTGTTGGGGATTGGTGGGTGCATTATGAGTTCCACCTTAGATGATCCTTCGGATACACGCGCTCCCACTCTCAATTTTCGGCTTACGCTTTTGTTCTCGTGAATTCTAATACATTTAGAAGACAATTTCACGTTCACGTTCCTGTTCTTGTATTCGCTTACGTTCACGCAATATGTAAGATCGATCCAAATGTAATCGAACATGAACGTTGTGCTCAAAAATCAAGTTGAATTGTCGAGAGGAGGATGTGGAGAGTAATGGGATACCAGTTCAGTAGGGCTGTTGATCATACACCCATTGCTAATATAAAAAAGACACAAAAATGAAGGATGTGGCCAATCAAATAAGGATATCATCTTATTTAACGATTTTTCATGTTATTCCTTATAACACAAATTGAAAACTCCGAAGTCCTACATTTAATAATCTGAACTGTTTATTTTAAAATTTTCAATATGTTTATAATCCATACAATATCAGCAGCATTACCAAACATTAGTAAAAACTTAATGTAATTATGTTTGTTTTTGGAGTAATGACGGTTACACTCTTAACAGTCAATTATTCTCAAGACATGATTTCTTGGAAGGAATATTGATTTCTAATTCATCTTTTACATGTATGATGTACACATCGAAACCTACAACCTACAAAATAAACGATACATAAATACGGCCGTAGTTAGGCCCATTTTGCATTACAAAACATGGTTTGGGGGGGCCTATACACCCCTAAAGTGAGCAATCACAGCTGTTCGTTCGGCAATCAAATTGTTCGAATTTACAAAAGCACTATTGTTACCGGTAAGAGTTAAAAACATATCTGAACCATTGATTGCCAAAATATACGGCTGGATGCATCTATAAAGGGCCCACCAAGCTCTAGGGACAATCCCAATTCTAATCTTCTACCGAGTAATTCAATAACCCAGAGTACAGTCACGTGATGCCCCAGATCACTTCAACACTACATATTTACGTAGAGTTTATACACTTTGTGAACCTCACAACAATGTGTGGCAATAGGGTAGTTCAGTGCAGTGCTCCGGAAGCACGCAATAATTATATACTTGCAAAGGAGAGTTTTGATAGACAACTCAGAACAAGTAGACTAGTAGATATTACACTATTCTATAAAGGGGCATCTCACAAATAAAATTACTATAATACAAGTCATTTCTTTATAGTACTAGTTTAGCCAGCTAGAAAGGAAGCACAAGACACTATTAAACTCCAGGGATTGAGACATCAAAAGGCATCTATGACCCAAAATCACTATCTTGTGCACAAAAGTCACTACAAGTTTGCAATCTAATGGTTTGAGCCCAAAAGGAAAAAGTTTGCAATCTAATGTACTAAAGTTAGACATCATATCACTAATCAACATATAGGGACCATTCAATTCAATACATGCATATACGTGTAAATCATCAAACAAGACACATTTTTGTGACATGCAAAGTGGAAACCCATTTAACAATGGAATGTCAAAAAGGATCTCTTAGCCAAAAGTTACAACCAACAAATGAACACCACAAAAATTACAATTCAGGGCCACCAAACAATTCCTATAAACCAAATTACAAGACCTAAAAGTGAATAGGAGTAAAATGTTTCACATTTTCCCCCTTTTTTTCTAAACAAGGAGAGACAAACATATCTTTAGACAATAAGATCTTAGGACTCAGGGGTCTCTAGTGAGCATTTATGGATGTTTGTTCGGCAATCAACGGTTCGGATTATATTTTACGTAAAAGATAAGTGTCTTACATGTAGAATGATTGGATTTAATCTGAACTATTAATTGCTGAACACACACACACAAACAGACAGCCATGATTGATCACTACATGGTTACTATAGGCACCCTCCAAGATCTTCATGCAAAACAATTGAAAACCCCACTTGGGAATTGTTGGACTCCAAGATTCAGCCAAACCAATTGACAAGAATAATACAAACTTTTCAAAGAACCAACTTACCAAACAGTAGTGACAACATAGACAATCAACAAAAACATACTCTATATAGAGATGAAGAGAGAGGGGATAAATGTGCACTATAAAGCTAATTAGACAGTCAAGAGTGAAGGAATGGCATTAAGGTTAGGGGTAGCAGTAGTACTGTTCTTAGAACCTTCTCTCTTCACAGAAGGAGGCTTACTGAAACCCCTTATTGGACTAGCAAATGCCCAACCCCAACTCTTATTCCTCCCATGAGACAGATGCCCCGCCGCCTCAGCTGAAGTAGATGAAACCCAGTAAGAAGACGAAGACGAAGAAGAAGAAGATGACGTAATCATAAACCCACTGAAAATCCCACCACACTTCACTCTCTCTTTGATAATATCCTGTCCTCCACCACCGTGGTGGCGGCGGCGGCCGGGGGTGGCCCTAGGCTTTCCTTCCCGCTGAGACTCGACGCGCCGCAGAGTGCAGTCGCCAAACCCAGTTGAGATCCGCTCGAAAAAGTCGCCGGAAAAGCTCCTGCTCCCACACCCAACGGATCTGGATCTGGAAACCCTAGCATGATTTGGACTATCCATCGAAGTTTCCTCCACCTCCTCGATCCTCTGAGGGGTCTCTCTCGATAACTGAGGAAAACCCCTCATACTTGTTGATGTGCACGAAGAATAGCAGATCTCCTTGCTGTTCTTGTTACTGTTATGGCGTAGAAATGACCAGAAACCCCTTTTCCTCGGGCTATTAAATTCACTGTCTGAGTCCATGAAATGCATCCTACCTTGAGTGGAGGTGGACTTGCTCCTCTTGAAAACAACAGGGTCATTTCGGGTATTATTATTACTATTATCCTTCTTTTGGGAAGAAGCGAAAAAGGGTATTCTAGACCGCCGTGAGTTATTATGATATTGCTGGTAAGGATTTGTGGTGGTGGAGGCGGAATTGGTTGAGGCATTTTGTCGAACAGATAGAGTGGAGTCAGATCTGAAAGAAGGGGAGGGAGAAGAAGAGGCGGAAGGGAAGACGGCTATGGGGAAAGAGGAGGAGACGAGTTTGCCGAGCTTTTCTTGGAGGCAGAAGGCGCAGATCCCACCTTGGGTGTGGTTTTTGTATGGGTGGTCTAAGCATTGCATTGTGCCTTCACCCATGTCTTCTAGGACTGCTTCCATCACCATTTTTGAGCTCACCAGAAGGTAAAAAAGTAGTGAAAATAAGTTACCTAATAAGTCAGGTTGTTGAAGGAAATGCAGTTTTGCTTTGCATACCCCTTTGCACAATACCTCTCGGGAGTGGTTCTTGTTGTTCCAATGGGTCCGACCAGTATTGTAGAGAGAGAGTGGAGGAAGATGGTCAAAGGAAAAGCGATAGCATTGGTAGACTACACCGATGCAGTATCAGAGGAGAGAGAGAGATGGATGGGAAGCAAATGGTCAAAGGGTTGGAAATGAAATGAAAGGGAGATGTGAACCAAACATGTATTATTGCCTGGGGAAACTATACTATTGGTCCCTGTGGTTGTTGCAGGACTTTATTTGGGATTTTAGTTTTTATTTCATCAATTTGGACCTTGTACTTTGTCGCCGTTTCTATATAGTCCTTTTGTTCTAATGATCTTTACGAAAGAGGGAAGAATTTCTTAGTGGATCGTGTCCAAATCTTGTGGAAAACAACTTGGTTTATTTGGTGTAGGCAATTTATGAGATAGTATTTTGAAGAAAATGACTTGGCATATGTGATACGCATGACTGAAAACTTGTTTCGAGTATTCAATATCGTAACTAGAATGCATAATAGTCTGGAGTGTGTTGATTTCAATGGTTTACCACTTTTGGTTTGATTTTTTCAATTTTACCCTCTCGATTGGGAGCCTGCCCTTTGATAATTCCGTGATTATTGTCTTAGGCTTTGGGCCTATAAGGATGAGTATTAAGGTGACATTTTTTAGAGCATCACCAATGGAATAATCAAAACATCTAAATAACTAAAGTTAACAATGTCTGTTAAAAAATTGGCTCACATTGGCATAATCAAATATAACAACATTTTAGCCAATAACCAAATTTTTGCATTTGGATAATCAAAAGTAACAATATTTTCTCAATAACCAAATTTTGGGGACCACACCTTATTTATAAGTCTTTTTTGGTAGAATGAATTCAAAAGAACAACATTCTCCCTCCATTTTTCAAATACTTACTTCAAAACTCAATTTTTTTTGCACTCTCTCTAAAAAAAATTGAAATTATCAATAATAAAAAAATTTGAAAATATGTTCAAGATTGGTCTCATTTTAAAGGTATTGTGAATATTTTTTAAATAGTACTAATATTATAAAAATATATATATACAAATTTAAAGTTGTGCCCATTTTATGAATAAAAATAGAGTGAATAGTACTTTTTTTATTATGGACACAAAATACCATTGTGACACTCCACATTGTTAACTTTATAAATGTCTTGTATGGATAACCAAAATCTGATATGACAACTTTTGATTATCCAGTTTTAGTTATACCATTGGTGATGCTCTTAGAAGGGATTTCTGGCATCAAAAGGAAAAGGTAATCTTCAAAATCAATTTTTGCTAGTGGTTCAATGGAAGTAAGAAAATTTTGAAACTAGACGTACCGAATGAAACACGAGTCAAATTCCTTTCTCAAATTGTCCTTTCACATATTTATTGAGGATGTAAAAGGTATTTTTTTCATGGAAATAAAACAAAATTCAAAACTATGAGGGCTAAGTGGAATTTCGATAAAATTGCCAGTACTAGTACAAGGGGGAAATGGTGTAATTTAGAGTGGGCATTGCATTGAAGGAAGCTGGTGGATGGGGATGGGGTTGGGGTTGTAGGAAACTGGGGAGATAGTCCCCAGGAGCACGTGGAAACCTGACTTGTTTACAGTATTAAAATTGAATGAAAGATGACAAAGACGAGCAAAAACAATTAACCCCCCTCCCCACCTATATAAAATTCTGTTTCAGACCTATCTCTGTATCTTTTTTTGTTCGAACATGAGGAGTTTTCGGTCAGCTTGCGTGCAACCTCATGTAATTTATGTTTTAGTTCGGTCCAAAGTCTATGCTTGTGTTGAACTAAAAAATTCATAATAAAATTATTTTCTTACGGTCTGCTTAAAAGAATCAAACTTTGGTGAACTAAACAATTAAACCCATCAAACCACCAGAGTAGTTTCCAGTCCAGCTTATGTGCAACATCGTCTAATCTTCATCTCAGTTCAGTCGAAAGTGTACATTTGGATTTAGAAATTCACAAAAAATTATTTTCTTACTGTCTGACTTAATGAATTGAACTTTGGTCAATTGGCATCAAACTCGGAGTGAGACAAGGGAATCCGGGGATCCTGTGGTGCAAAATTGAACTACAATCTTGTAGTACAATATCCAAGCCGTTAATCTAGGTAATCAGCGACTCGAATTTCATCCGATAATAAACAATTCAGATCATATATGCTGAAATAAAACTATAACCATTGATTACGCAAACAACGGCTTAGATGCCAGGTTATAGCCCTGTAGTGCCCCTCTCTCTCCTCTCTCTGCTTCCGATCCTTTGCAGGAAGGAATCTCTGACCTGCAACTCTGCATTGTCCAACGGGACAACTAATTGCCAGACCTGTGCAATTATTTAATTTGTTTACGGGTGGTTTTTCAAAGAATAAAAGCAAGAAGAAGAAGAAGAAGTAAAGATGTTTCTGCAACCTCGAATCTTCACAATTCTTGGCCACTCTCTCCTGTTGTGCTTTCCAATGGCACGGATCTATCATGGACATATTGTATTTGTATCGCGTCATGTCATTTTAAACTTCACATTGAATAGACATTTTTTTCAGCTTAGCAAATATCACATCATTCTGCTAAGGAAAGGTCCAGGGCTGCAAACAAATCGATCAAATCGGTCGAGCAGTTCTAGATTTGGCTCAACTCGTTAATATAATTAGCTCTTAGTAAATGGATCGAGCTCGATCCATTAAGAGGTCAGCTCGCCAATGAGCTAAACTTAAGCACGATAAAATTTGGCTCAGGTCGTTTGCACTTCTAGTTCCAATAAACTGGCCCAAACACTTTGGTCATAAAATAACACTAAGGTGTTTTTTGTATTCTTAGATTACAAGTTGTCAAATCAATAATTCATTCTCCTAACATGCATTTATTGATTTGATAACTTCTAATTGCTGCGGCAAACGAATCGAATTTCTCGAGCAATTTTAGATTCGGCTCGGCCCTACTCTTTTAGTAATCAAGTCGAGCTCAAGCTTCAGATTTAGACTCATGTAATATACAAGTTGAGCTAGTTGAGCACGTTTTGTAAATGGACCGAGCTTGATTCGTTAAGAGGCCTGCTCATTTGCAAACAAGTTGAACTCAAGCACTATAAAACTCGGTTCAAGTCGTTGGCCCCCCCTAATTCCAATAAACTGGCCCGCATCTTTTGGTCATAAAAAAACACACTAAGGCCCCGTTCCGCTAACTCAAAAAGCCAAAAGCCAGCTTATTGCGCTTTTCAAGACAGGTCATCCCCTCACAATACATCACATAAAAAACCACAAAAACCACAAAAGTCAAACGCGTATTACGAGCTCTCACATAAAAAACCCAAAAAACCAAAAAACCAAAAAACTAATCTTAGTGGAACACCCCCTTAGACCCTATTCCACTAACTAAAAAAAACCAGCTTATAAATCGAGACTGTCACTTTCTCATAATACATCACATAAAAAATAAAAATAAAAACTCCCCTAATGGAACACCCCTTTTTAAGTTCAGCTCACACAGATATACCTGCCGTGTAGGTGGATACACTTCTGATTATTTATCATGATAATTTCTTTCCAGTCCTTAATACAATTGGCTGTTAATTACATTTGGCTAAAGTTGGTAGAAATTCATGCACCCTTTATTATTAATTCCACCAGCTAGGAGCTAATGGACACCAACGGTTCGAACACGTTAACATATGTGGACAAACATGCATTTTAATACTACATGTCGAATATAGTAGATACTATATTCGTTCTTCGATTGCAATTTTATATAATTGCATGTGCATCGAAAGCATACGTGGCAATAAGAAAATGTGAAGCTAATTACTGGAATCCGAGATTCTGATTAGTCCACAAATCCATCCCCTCTAAGGAAATTGATAATTGATGCAAACACTTTTTTTTTTTTTTGTCTTTAAGCGGGTGAATTTACGAAACAGTCCCTGCATGCATACAGTTTTCACGAATTTCAAGAACTGTTTTGTAAATATACACGCTAAAAGACAAAAAAACAAGGGGGGGGAATGTTACTCCCTCCGTTCCAAAATAAGTGTCCATTTTGGGACTGCGTACCATTTTCAACGGTTATATCTTTTAATGTGAACCTAAAAAAATATGCATTCTGGATCTTGTTTGAGAGATCTTAATTAATTCTATTATACAAAATTTTCAAAATCATAAAAACTACTAGAAATTAAAAAGATATAAGCCGTTGAAAATGGCACGCAGTTCCAAAAGGGACACTTATTTTGGAATGGAGATAGTAACATCAAACATGAGTGTACAAAAATACCCCTCTAATCATCATAATAAGAGCCTGTTTGGGAGCCAATTTTTTTTCATTTTTCCATTTCCATTTTTTCTTTTTGGTTGTTTGGGAGACACCCCAGAACTCATTCTCAGAGAATGAGTTTTGCAAAATGCACAATCTAGAGCAGAAGTGAAAAATAGGTTGAGATGAGTTTTTTGACTTCTCATTTTCCACTTTTCTCATTTGATTAACAAAAGACCTACAGAATGTATTCTGCACATATCTCCCAAACACTACTCCTGTTTCAAAATGCATTATACACATTTCTCACAAACACTCATATCAAATCCAAAATACATTCTTACCATAATCCAAAAAGCCAAAAAATTAAAAATGAAAAGTTAAAAATGAGGCTCCCAAACACCTCCATGTTGGGACATAGTGAATGCAAGATAGGCTTAGGGCCCTATAGCCCTACTTTTTCCCGGTTTTTTGTCGTTGTTTTTCGGTTGTTTTCTCTTAATTTTAAGTATAATTTTTACATCACATTGTCCGGCTCGCCGAGAAAAATAAAAAAAGTGTAAAAATATAGATCAAAATTAAAAAAAATTATCAAGAAGAAGACCCAAAAAACCAATCTCGAGCTAAATATATTGGAATCCTAGAATCTGATTAGTCCACAAATCCATCCTCACTAAGGAAATTGATAATTGATGCAAATACCCTTTTTTACTTTTTTTTAAGGGAGTGAATTTACGAAATATTCCCTACATGCGTACACTTTTCACAAATTTCAGGAACTGTTTTGTAAATATACACGCTAAGGGTATCACCAATGGTATATTCAAAATTGAATAATCAAAAGTTGCCACATTATCTTTTGATTATCCATTTAGAGGATAGCTAAAGTTAACAATGTAGAGGTCCATAATGGCATAATAAAAAATTAAGTGCTATATAACCTTTTCAAACTAAAAAAAAAATATGTTTTTAAATTTTTTTTGAAAAGAAGAACAATTTTGCCTTTTAAAAATAGATTTTTTCAAAAAAAATTTAAAAACAGATTTTTTTAAATAAACAATTTCCAAAAAAATAATTTCAAAAAAATGAAACAGTTTTTGAAAAAAAAAACACAATTCAGTTTTAAAAAACAAACAATTTTGTAAAAACCAAAAAACACTTTAGTTTTAGAAAAAAAAGTTTTCGAAAAAACCATTTTTGAAAAAAAAATCCAATTCTAGAAAGCAAACAGTTTTTATTCAAAAAATTAAAAAAAAATTAAACAATTTTTGAAAACCCTCTTTGAAAAAAAAATTCAGTTCTAGAAAACACACTATTTTCGAAAGAAAAAAACAGGTTTTGAAAAAAGTTCAATAATTTTTTGAAAACATTGTTAAAAAAGAGAGAGAAGAGGTTTTTGTATAATGATGAGGGTATTTAATTGAGAAGATGTAGGATCCATTAAATTTGGTTATTGAGAAAAAGGTTGATAACTTTGAGTATGCAAATGCCAAAATTTGAGTATTGGTTAAGATGTTGCTAACTTTGAATATTCTATTGTGAACATTATTTGAGCCAAACATTGTTAACTTTAATAACATTTTGGTTTTGAGTATGCCATTAGGGATAACCTAAAAGACAAAAAAAAGGGAATGTTTACATCTAACGAGAGTATAGAAATCAATACCTCTCCAATCTAGGGATGGGCATGGGGCCGGATAGGGGCCGGAGAGTACTATCTCCACCCCCAATCCCCAAACCTCTTTCTCATATCCATCCCCTACTTGATCCCCAACGGAGCTTTATTTTCATCTTCCTTCCCCACTCCAAATGGGGACGGGGATTCCCATGGGGATTCATAGATCCAATCATTTAAAAAAAAAAAAAAAGATTATTAGAATCCCAGCTACAAGCTAAATGCTAAAATCTCAATTACAAATTACTAGAATCCCAGTTACAGATTAGTAAAGAAAATAGGAAGCAATCCTTGCATGTTCCCAAGAATCCCACACAATTTTACAACAACAAACAACTATGAGGAAAAGGAAGACAATATCGAAGCACAAGCCACCGAATATATCGGCAACAAATGACAAGTATCCAAAGCACAACACTGACCGCCATCAAGAGAAAACCCAAACATAATTAAAATTCAACTATGTTTCGAGAAAATTTAGTGTAACCCCATATGTTTGGAGAAAATGTAGTGAGAACCCAAAGTTTCACGACGCATGAATAGACCCCTATATTTTGGGGATTCGGGGACGGGGCGGGGATGAATCTAAGAACGGATTTGGTGCGGATTCGAGCCGGGGACATTCCTATCTCCCCCCCTACCCGAACCCCAAATATTTTCAATAAAAAAGCCCCATATCCTATCCAACCTCTAAACATATCTCCATATTGCTGATCCGTTCAGATAGGGGATCAGATCGAATTTGGACAAGTTGGAGGAAATGGCCAACTCTACTCCAATCATCATAATAAGATCTTGGGACATAGTGAATGCAAGATAGGCTTAGGGCCCTATAGGCCAACTTTTTCCCGGTTTTTTGTTGTCGTTTTTTCGGTTGTTTTCTCTTAATTTTAGGTATAATTTTTACATCATATTATTTGGCTTGCTGAGAAAAATAAAAAAGGAAGTATAAAAATATAGATCAAAATTGAAAAAGTTCATCAAGAAGAAGACCAAAAAATCAATCTACTGGGAAAAGACGAGACACATTTTTTTAGTCTTCTCAAAGTGGTCTAAAAATTATATCCCAATATAGTACAGTAAAAGTTTTTTTTTTTTTAAAAAAAGAACAACCAAAAAGACCACTCCCTCTGTCCCATTTTGTTTACTCACTACGAATATCCGTGCCATTTTCAAACGTTTAAATATTTTTATTTATAATGTTTTTAACGTTTTTAAAAATTTTGTCTAATAGAACTAGTTTAGATCTATCAAATAAGATTCATATTGCATATAAAATAAATTATAGATTAAAAACTACAAGAGTTCAAAAATAGCACACATAATCGTAGTGAGCAAACAAAATAGGATGGAGGGAGTATGATCTTGCTACAATTCAGCACCTTCTACAAAAGCTTGAAGACAGAGAAACATATACTGTCGGTTAAGGCAGAAGATTTACCCTCATGGAAAAACATAAGCATGAATAGGGTTATTAACCTATTGGTTCTCAAAGTATTGACCACATCTCATTTGGTCCCCAAAGTATCAATTGGAAAATTTTAGTCCCTGATGTTTAACATTGGGGTAGGACTTGGGGCATGGGGCGGTACTTTTGTTGGTGTGGGAAGAGGAGGGGGGGACGAGAGGTGAAGTAGAGGAGGAGGAGTGAGATCAGGAAGGAGAGAGAGAGAGAGAGGGTAAGGAGTGAGAGAGAAGTACGGTTGAGGTCTAATATTATGACGTGGATGTTCTTCTTCTTCTTCTTGAGAGAGAGACGGAGGTCAGAGAGTGATGATGATTGTTATGGATTTTAAAGGTGGAGATGGGTTTCATAGGTGGGAGACTTCAGAAATTGGCGAAGGGGGTGTTAGATCGATCGTCATCCACTTGCTTTCAGGCGTAGGTGGTGCGAAATGACGACCCTGCCCCACGTTTTGATTGAAAACGTTAACCGAGACTGACTTGGGGACTTGATTGGTACAAATTTTAAACGTTGGTGACTAGTATATTTTTCCAATTGATACTTTTGGGACCAAAATAACATACGGTCAATATTTTGGGAACCAAAAAAATTAATAAGCCGCATGTCATAGAGATGTTCATAAATGGACATATAGTCAAGATAAGGTCATACACTGAGACAAAGGGACGTACAGAAATATATGATGACACAAGAATCAGAAAATATTTGAGGACACCCAAACAACCTTCAACCATCCTATTCACTCCATTATTATTGATGTCTTCCAATAGTTTAACAACTATGTATTAATTCTGAAGGGTTAGATCAGCTGATGGAAAGGATGTAAATATGCATCTTACAAATATATAAGTCTCTAATTCAACTCCCACCATAAGTATAATCCTTCGGGTCGGGTTAAAAGAGTTTATCACGTGAATTCTCTAGTTCTAGCGAAGATAGCTTGCAACTAGGTCATGTAAAGGATTCATCGAACTGTACGTAAACTGATTTAAACACATCTTAACCTGTAATTTGAAAAAAAATAAAAAATATTAAAATTTTCATATGACGACTAAAATCGATCTCAATGCACAACTCACATTTAAAGCATAGTACAACTATCTGCAAAAGGAGGCTAGCCATCACCTTTAGGTAATTTAATCTCCGCACCAGGACTTAATCGATTTGCACGTAAATTGGCCCAGACAGAAATTGATGCATTTTTTGTTTGATCCGACCATAGTTTAACCTTCAGTTTGCCTTCATTTATATTAGCATCAGGCACACGTTTGCCCCATAAATATTTTCAGGCTTCAACTTGAATCAATTATACTGTTTAAGCAGATAGACATTTATGGATGTTGGCCCAGAAATTAAATAGTAGTAATAAGAGCTAGCTTTAGCACATGCAACTATGCAAGTAAGGGCTCGTTTGGATGGTGTATTTAGAAGAGGGATGACTGGGTTGGGGTATTTAGTCATGGTTCACCTCCCTCGAAACTTGTTTGGCTGCATTTTTTCTTCCCCTGATGTCTCATCCGGCTTCTCTAATAGTCAGGGGGAAGCCTGACTAATTATAAGCACCTGGAGGGGTGCTTATATTTAGTCATGGCTGATATCAATCTCATTTTTACCTCCTTACCCTCTCTCATTCCCAATTTCTGGACCAAATAGCAGAAGAAGAACAAAACTCTGGTGCATTAGAAGAACAAAAATCATACCGTATCTTGAACAAAAATCAAACAGTATGCTACCGGAATCTGTAGCCGCGAGATCTGTAAATCTGTAATTGCCGCCAGAAAAAGAGAGAGAGAGGGGGGATGAACTGGACTGAAAGTGGAGAAGATGAAAGAAAATAAATAGGGAAAGATGATCTGATTAAATTTTTTCCTCGTAAACAACGAAGTACTACTGTGTAAGGAGGGGATTTATTTGGTGTGGCAATTATATGGAGTCCAAGGTGTGGCAAGTGTGTGACAAGTGTTTTGGTATGGATCAGTTATATATAAAAAAAAAAAAAAAAGTGTATTTGGTATGGAGTTCGTCTATTACAAATAAAAAATAATAATAATAAATTTAAAAATACTTCCAATATTCAATATTCTTAATTTATATGAAAAATGTACTAAAATAAAGTATTGAAACTTAATTGTTGACAAATATAACAAAAAAATTAATTTTTGTATTTATGTAATTATTTAAATGCATAAATCTAAAATGGGCATTCATAAGGGTAAAATAGTCTTTTCATATCATCCACCCTCCTTATCACCCTATTTAATCATTCATCCAAACCACGTACTATTCTATCCCCCATTATTAACTATCACATCAGTGTGGGTCCACCCTTCTTATTTAATTACCCCGACTATTTAATCTCCCCTTACTATTTAATCCCTCTAAAAATAATACGTCATCCAAACGGGCTCTAATAGTAGTAGACTGACAGTAGTCAGGTTGGCTGATGAATTTGCTCCCCACACATCAAGATTCAATTATTGAGGTCAGGACATGCGGGAAATTTCTTGTGAATCTCCTTGTCCCAATATGAAATATCCGAAATTTGAGTGTTTTACAGGCTGTACTGAGACTTTTTTTTTTTCCTTCTTGTTGAATAACTAGATGTAAGGGCCTGCTTGAGCGTACCTCACCTAATTCCAAAAAACCTTGAAGTTAACGACCGGACACACCCTCCAATGGTTCTAAGGTTTGGAATGGCTCTAAGATTTGGAATGTTTGGCCCATGTGGGATGTCCTTCGACCATTTGTTACAACTGACTTCAGCTTTATAATTTTGAAGAAATAACTAATTGCAGAAATATGGTAAAACAAGTGGCCTTACAGAAAACCTAACGCCATGATGAACACAAAAAATATCATACTTGTCAATAGAAATTATTACGGAAATTGCATGGGGGGTTAAGCAAGAAAAGCTTCTTTTAACCACCGCAGAAGATAATCAAGAAATAACAACTTTTGTAGTATAAACCATTTTTCATTAAGATATTCGAAAAAATAAGCTCATTAATAATCGCAAACGATGAAATTCACCCCATATCCAAGAATAATACAAATTTTCATTTCAAGATGAAAATCAACATTATTCTCTAAATTCTTTATCATCCCTCACATCGCATGCATTATTGTAAAACTCTATCAACTCTTGACTCCAGCATCATGAAAGAAAGGGAAAAGAAAAGCAAAAGAGAAAGTAATATACATGAACAAATCACCTTGGATTATGATGAGTAACCGGAAAATAAACTTTATAGGCGAGATTTTGCTTGACCTGCCGGAGAACTCTGCAAAGATAAGGTCCAAAAGGTTAATAAGTTAAAGAATATCAGGAGAAGAGGCATTCACGAGTCAGTTAGCATGCTAGTAAACCAGTAAATTCATGAACCCTTCAGCTCACTGCCAGAATCTTCCTTCAGTCAATTATTTCCCCACTGAATCCAATGTCCAGTTCATCCTTCTGTGGAGGGGAGAAGCATTTGAGAATGAACAGGAAATTATAGACGAGAGGAGGGTTTAGAAGCCGGTAGCTTATGCCAAATGTTGGATTGTGTGCCCTATGTCCGACATTTTTAGTTGGACATTAAGCTAGGAACTAGGAAGCATATATCGTACCCCAGTTTCTGCATAATTATGCATCATGAACTTATATCTATGGAACCTCCTAAACCCACATTAACAATAGGAAAAAGAAGGGGAAAAAACTACATTACAAAATACAAATATTTTGCAGTGTCTCCGAATCCATAACGTGAGAATTAGGTCCCCGACTCTATGTAAGTTGTAACATAGCCCATCAGACGGTGGACTCCACACTACCAAGGAGCAGACTGCAAGCAGTCCTTGTACTCCCTTACAACTTCCAGAAACCTTTTCCCCCAGAACATACACCTACAAAGTTCAACTCTTCCTCCAGTGGTGGCTCTAGGAATCGTTAACAGAGTGTCCAAAAATTACCTCAACTCTACTATCTCAACCAACCAGTCATATTTTCAAAATAATTCATATACTAGTGTCAATAATGCAACCAAAGAATAAAAAATAAATAAAATGTTAAAGAGTTGTTCTCGACGAATTTTTATGTTCTGAGCCAAGCAAGATCAAACAGAGGATAAATACACTAATAATGATTCCTTTCTAGGAAGTTATGTGGCAAATAGATTCACACGGTTCTTTTTAAACATTGCTCTTGCTTTTGGAGAAAGAGTTGATTGTCGTTCTGAGAGAAGTTGCACGATAAAGATACCAATAGATACTTTTTCTCCCTATTTTTCTAATATTTTTCATTGAGATGTTTTGACCTTATGTATTAGGTGTTTTATCGTGAATAACCTGAATTGATGGGTGTTTCACTGTTTCTTTTAGTATTGGACTAAGTGTTCAAAACAAATCTGAGATAAATTACCATGGGTCGTATAACAAAAAAAATTAAAAAATTCAACTGACTACCATTTCTTATATGTGGAGCCGCCTATGATTGGGCTATAAATTGTGAGTAATGGGTTATTGGGTTGAAATTTGGGTTGTTCAAGGTGAATTGATTTGCGGACTAATTTATGGGTGGGTGTTAATTTGATTTGGACTGGGTGTTCAAAGGAAGAACTAATCTGAAATTTTTACATGTATTAGGAAAAAAGTTTTTGGGGGTGTTTTAAGTGACCATCCGAGACAAGCAGTGGAGCCGCCAGTGTCTTCCTGGGAAAAAAAAATGAACTCCACATGTTTTGAGTTCCATGGTCATAGATGATCTTGGTAGGTCATTAGCTGTCACTAATAATGCATAGCCTATCGACAATCACTTTCATCCATCTAATACTTAAAAAGGAAAACCAATTGTCAGAATTCTTACCAAAGGAGCCCCCTTGGCAGCTCTTTCAGCCACGTAGGCACAAGGTTTGAAGAATCCTCCATACAAGTTAGACCATTCTTCCAATCTAGAGCAAATATATGTTGATCCAAGTGAGTCTGCCCAGAACATGATCCCTCCCCTAGTCAAAGATTACCCCAAGTTGGTTAGAACACAAAGTTGAGGTAATGGGAAATGGGAAATGCTCTTCAAATGTATGCACAAACCTATAAGGCGGAAATCCCATGCCCATGACAGCAGCAACGTCAAGGTCTGCAGCTTTGATTGCGATTCCTTCAGCAAGGACTCTGCAGGCCTCATTCACCACAGGGAAGAATGTCATCTCCACAATGTCCTTATCGGATAACTTCATCAGCTGTATCCAAGTTCATTGCACAAACTCAGAGAACAAAATCACA
Organism: Gaultheria prostrata; assembly: GCA_036023075.1. Classification (NCBI taxonomy): domain Eukaryota; kingdom Viridiplantae; phylum Streptophyta; class Magnoliopsida; order Ericales; family Ericaceae; genus Gaultheria; species Gaultheria prostrata. The sequence goes on along the minus strand of JAXBDA010002966.1, from coordinate 11,804 downwards.
AATAACGCACAAGCAAGCACGTAAAAAACTGTAAAATCACAGTAAATCTGACACTTATTGTCATTCAGTACTAAAATATATAGGAATTATTAATGCACCACAATTTTGTGAGAGACAAACAAGTGAGCTTGTTGGTGCTAACAGGCTGATATTTTTAGACAAACCAAACACGAAGCCTTACACCATACAGTATAAGATCTCACTGCAAATCCCCTGCCTTGGCAATGTGTCTCCCAAACTCACAAGGAACCAAATACCAACGAATCAAAAGCGTGCGCGCACATACACACACACACACACACGCGCGCGGGCGCACACACACACACACACACACACACACACACACACACACAGAGAGAGAGAGAGAGAGAGAGAGAGAGAGAGAGAGAGAGAGAGAGAGAGAGAGAGAGAGAGAGAGAGAGAGACCTTAGGGTCAACATCAACGCCGGAAATCTCCCTTGCCTTCTGAATAAATTTCTTTAACTCCGGATCAGGGCTGGCCTTGCGTTTATCATTGTAAACGTAGAACCCTTTGCGAGTAGTTTCACCTGAACCAAAGTGCCATGGGAGTCCAAAAGTATTCATGATCTGAATAGAAGCCCAAGAAATAAAGTAACAGGAAACATTAGTCGCCATAAAAGTTTCAAGCGACAGAGCATTCTACCTGCTCTCTTCTCCTCCTGCATGATTGGAATTAGCATTGATATATACGTTCTTTCAGTAAAATTCTGAACATGTTGTGCACCAGTTGCAACCGCAACTCCAAAACCAACCAGATCACACAATCTGTGCATGGATTTGAAGCCATTTCAATGCAACACATTAGGCAAATAAAAAAGCCAGTTCAAAAGAAGTTGCACCATATATGTGTACCTGAATGGACCCATAGGCATTCCAAATTTGGTGATTGCCCTATCAATCTGATAGACATCGGCACCACGTTCGACAAGCAAAATGGCAGCCATTGTGTAGGGGAAGAACATCCTGTTAACAGCAAAGCCAGTGCAATTCCCAACTACGACTGGGGTTTTCTTTATATTTTTCCCAACATCGAGTAAGTCGACAATTGCTTGTGGAGATGTCTTCTCAGTTCGAACGATTTCCAGAAGCGGCATTACGTGAGCTGGGCTGTGTCACAAGAAAATACCATTGGTTTAACCCATGAAGTTGCCAAAAGAACAATAAAATGTCAAACCAGAAATTGCCTGAAGAAATGGGCCCCAATAATCCGATCGCGTGACCTGGTCTTCTCGCCAATCAGGTGCAAGTCAATTGTGGAAGTGTTACTTGCAAGTATGCAGTGTAGCGGACAGTATTTTTCAAGATCAGCAAAAATTTGTTGTTTTAAAGAGGCATTCTCAATAACAGCCTGTTTGGGGGGAAAAAACCACAAACAAAAGGACTTGAGAAAAAAAAAACCATAGAAACCAAACACTGACAAACTAAACCAGCAAATATTTGTTGCTTTTTAAAGAGGCATTCTTGTTTATTGAAAAGAAAAAGGAGAGAGTCAATTTCCCGAACACTGAAAAACTGAAGTAACAATATTTTGCTTACCTCTATGACCATGTCTACGTCTCTAAAGCTTTCATAGTCAAGGACACCCTTGAGAAGAGAGAGAGTTTTTTCAAACTTCTCTTGAGTCATTTTCCCTTTCTTAACACGGCTTCGCAAATTAGCTGAATAACAGGAATAACCAATTGGATTCAGAAACCATACATAAAGAATCGCGAGTTTGAAGAACTTAAGCACAAAATGCAATCAAAACACAAAACTCTGGCCTCACCTCCAACTCTATCTATACCAGCCTGCAGGAATTTCTCATTCACTTCTTTCAGGACTACAGGATAGTTACCAAGAATCAATGCTGTTGCTATCCCAGAGCCCATTAATCCACCACCTAGAATAGCTACCTTATTTATTCGTCTTGGGACTAGACCCTGATCAGTGATTCCGGGAACCTGTCGAACATTTCAAGCACACGGTCATGGGAAATTAAAACAGAGAATTTTTGCACTGTCACCCTGGGTAATGCAAAGACGCTAACATATTTGTTCTGTCCATCAAACCGAGAAAAAAGATTCAAGTTAAAAATAAAAATAATAATAAAAAAGAGAGAGAGCTTTTTACTAAAATATGCAAGGTAAAACCAACCAACGATAATCTTTTTATTTGGCACATACTATTGAGAACAATTTATTAAGCTCCTGTAGAAGTTCTTAATCTCTTCCAATATGTATTCACAATCACAAACATATGTTCCAAAACTCAGAATCAAGTTGGAAATATTGATTTTCTATAAGTGTTAATAACCAACATTACAGGTTTGTTTCAACACTATAAAGTACCAGCCACCAGGCACCAAACATAATTCCTTTGATGGATCATTGGGCAGCAGCATTCATCTTCCTACTTATATGCAAAATAAGCAAATTCAAGTAGCAGGATCAGACCAAGGACAACTTCTTTTTGCCTCGAATCAATAAATGGAAAAACCAAACAAACGAATCTCTTCTTCCATGAATTTCAAAATGAAGAAGCCAGTTCCAAATTTTTCCCACAGGTCCACATTAATTAGAAACTTCAAAAGAGTCTAAAAACATTAAGGATCCTTCTATTGATGGCCCACTGGGCTGACAATAAGCAAGTAAAAAAGCAAAAAAAAAAAAAAAGACACACTCTAGTATACATTTTACACTTTTTAATACACTTTCACATACTTTTATACACTTTCCACATATTTCAATACACTTTTCAACCTTCTGACAGCCCTGTGGGCTGATTTTAAATTTTGCAAACATTAATTAAGTTGATATTTCCATAATTAAATAGCAAACACCTCAGATTCAAGAAATGCATCAGCAGGAGTGTGATAGAAGTCATAATGTTAAACCTCATTTCTAAGTGAAGGACTGGACATTTGGTATATCATCTATCAAAAGATAAACATATTGCTTACGCTATTTCCAACTGAAAATACAAATACAGTGGTATCAATTGTGAAAATTCTAAATTTGCCATACCCTTGAGGTACCACGTTGAGCAAAGAAAAAGTGTACCAAGCTCTTGCACGTTTCTGTATATACAATCACTTGGCTCTCTTCAGCTTCCTGCCAATATCACATTAAATTACTGCATGCTACCAGTAATTCTGAAGGAAGCAAAAGAGAACTGAGGGAGTTCAGTACCTTCCAAAGCCCAGCACGGGGACCAGATACTATACCAGCTTCAATAACATCAATGCAAACTATTGGATGGTCAAGATTGGGAGCTTGTTTCCGGGCCTGAGCTCTAGCAAACTTAAGTATTTCCCTTGCCTCACCAAGAGACTCTATCTTATCAGTCCTGTGAAGGCTAGCAACCCAAGGTCTTCTACGCTCCAAAATATCAAGGGCCCAGCGACGCGCAGTGTTTACCAACTCATGTGGTGAGGCTATGGCATCCACTAGTCCCAAACTGTGAGCTTCCTCCCCTTTAACTGGTTTTGATGTCTAACACACACAGAGCAAAATAGTGTAATCAGATTACAGCTAGTACAACACTACTCACTTGGGTAAGTAAGATATAAGTAAGATAAAGCAAATCAAGCATGCGTACCAGCATCATTTCAAGGGCCTTAGCGATACCAACAAGGCGTGGAAGACGCTGTGTACCTTAGATAATTTAGGAGCATGAGTTGACGGACAAGAAGAGAAGTCGAAGTTCAGCTAGACTCACAGTCAACACTATGACGTCATAGCAACAGCATTTACATGAAATATTGTGACGGAACACAAATGCATCTTCTTAGAAAACAGTACAGGACATAGAAAATGGGGTTTAGAAAACAATCCAAGGAAATCGAAACCACAGTGCAAAAACATATCTCTAGTTGTGGCTTTTCATTCCTTCGCTTCGGGCTTTCAAGGTAAGTAAGAAGAAAATAGACGAGTACAAGTTGACCATGTGAACACAAAAGAACTTCAGACAGAGACTGGTTGAGCAGATTCACCTATTCCAACCTCCTGCGCAATGAATGATAACATTTAAATAGAGCTTTACCTCCAAATCCAGGGATTATCCCTAGCTGAAGTTCAGGCAAGCCTAGTTGGGCACTAGAAGTGGAAATGCGTGCATGGCAAACCTGGCAAAGCAAATGCACCCAATCACTTGGAGGAATATAAGAGAACAGTCACTAGTCCAAAGTTGCAGAAGTCATACGACTCATACCATTGCAACCTCTAATCCTCCACCTAAGGCGAGACCATCAATAGCAGCAACTGAAGGTTTCCTTGCAGCTGAGAAAAAGAGAATCCATAAAAAAAAAAAATCAAAAACTTCTAATCTTCTATGATTATAAAATATAAGAGTGGTGAATAATGATGAAAACATGAAAGCCAGTAGTATACCTTCCACTGTGTCAGTAAGAATCTCTACCGATAGATAACCAAGTTTTGGTTGTTGAACTGCGAACAAACAGAAATTTTAGTATGCAGCACAAATATGATAAACAGAGAGCAATGCACATACTCTTTCCCCCATGAAGTCCCTCAAAAGCAGCTATATCAACACCACCACAAAACTTTCCTTTAGCACCTGCTCCAGTAACAGAGAAATTTAACATCATATCTCAATTCTCAACATCTAGAACAAAAGAATAGGCAATAATCTCTCCATATGTACCAGTAAGAACAATTGCCTTCACATCGTCTCTATGTAAGGCTTCATCGTAACTGTCTTTCAAGCTCTGTAATACTGACAAAACAAAACACAAAGGAAGGATTAGAAATTGAATAAGAAAGAGGAGTTATCCCACAGAAGCCAGTAGAAATCCAATAGCTATCGGCTGAAAGAAAAAGGTTGGATTAATCATACATCTTGAAAGCGTAGGGCAGTGTCATGCAATGTCCTTGTTAAGATAACAAAGAAAGTTATACGTACAAGTGTATAGCGTTTTTAGAACAAGAAAGCCAACAAAATTGACTGTGTTGCGATAATTTTAAAATCCATTTTTTCACAAGACCTGGAGAGAACAAACTTTTGGTTTTTTGCTATCCAAAACTACTTTAAGTAGACCCTAACAAAATCTCAATATAGTAAAAAACTTCCATAAAGCTGGCAATATAATATACGCTTTTACATGTGTTGCAATTATATATCAAGAAGTTTTGCCAGCTATAACAAAAGACGCATAAAGTCCGAGAATGGAACCATGGAAGACCTCTGTGGCCTTAACTCAAATAGGACTGCTCAGTAAAGAAGTAATTCAATAGAAGAAAAGCTACAAAATAATTTATGAGATAACTCCCCTGGCAGAGAGTAATATTGGGGTAAACTGGTAAAGAATCCTACACAATATCGTGCACTCCCTACGACAGCTACATAATTGTCAACCGATTGAAATTATTTGCGTTAGAAGTTATTTGCCTCTTGGTTTCAGCACTGGATGCAGGGAGAAATTTTACATTGCCAAACAACCAAGCATTTACCTCATTTACCTATTCAACTCCTCCTCTTGCTATTCCTTTAAAATCCAATAGCTTACTTTGACCACCAAGGCATTGAACCAATAAAATCACAAGAAGTACACGATATCCCCCGAATCTTTAACAGGTACCAGCAATTACCTCAGAATCATACGAATTACGTAGAACTAGCACAAAGCAATAAGGGCACAATTTTGCCATCTTTTTTGGGTCACTAATTTTGCCATTTTTAGTTTTACCGTCTATGCAAAATAGGCACAATAGTATATAGAAAAAGTTTGAGTTTTTTTCGGTTATATCCCTCAAACTATACACTATTTTTCTACTTCGTCCTCAAACTATCAAAATCGTTTATTTGCAATCTATTAAGTCCAATTTATAACTTCTGTTAGAAACACTAATGCAGAATGGATCATGTGTACAAATTTGTGTGCACCGATCGCTCTATGGACCCCACTTCGGGGTTCCACATGAACAATCCAAGCCGTTCATTACTTTAAAATATGTTTTCATTAGGCCCACTAGAAAAACCAGCTCAATCAAATAACTCTAAGTGCTTGATCCAATCTTTCAATTTTTGATACCTCTAAACACTTAATCAAAAATAGAAATGTAAGATCAAGCATTTAAATTTCTCCCATTTTACTTTTTATTTCTACAAATCACTCGAAAATATATTTCAAAATCAATGAACAGATTGGATTGTTTGTGTGGGATCCCAAAGTGGGCCCACGTCGCAACTTCTGCATTTCTAACAGAAGTTAGAAATGGACTTAATAGATTGGAACGTCATAGAGGACGAAATAAACGGTTTTGATGGTTTGAGGACGAAGTAGAAAAATGGTGTATAATTTGAGGGATATAAATGAAAAATCAAATTTTAACCAAGGTGTCTGGCCATGTTACGCGCACCTCAACTAACCCCGGAAGACGAATACCACCATCCACCAACAGTGACCAATTAAAGCCGAGACAAAGCCCATATAGATTGGCCCAAAAGAATTGATAGCACCTTTTAGGTTTTGAACCTGAGCCCGAGGCCTTGTGACACCCAGGCAAACCCCTCGGGTTTTATAGCAAAAATTGAATTTAAGAATGACAAGAATTCAAAGGAATGGGAACGAAATCGAAGTCCATATAACATGTAATAACCGTATAAATACATATGGAGCGATCTTCACAGGCAACAGAAAGATCAATTAAATAGAGAGTACCATCGACGGAGAGAGAATTGACTGGAGGGTTGACGATGGTGATGACAGCCACACCATCAGCTCCGACCTCCATCACTGTTGTCCCCATTGCTTTCTCTCTCTGGAAATTGAGCTGCCGCCTCTCTGTAGAAAATGGTACTGCTAAAAATGAGCCGAGGTTAAGTTATTCACTTTGTGACGACATTTTCAAGATTTATGAATGAGCTGATTCTGGGGTGACGAACTGAAGATCCCCATGGTCACACTACAAAGAGTTGACATTCCTTACGCCCTGTTTGGAAACAAAAAATAACTTCTCCCTCCCTCTGTCGTTTTTTAAATGTCCATTATTGGCATACTGGCATACGTTCAAATTCAAATCTCGAAAAAATATATTTCTCTATGTAATTTTTTAATTTATTTTATATCAATTAAAGTTCTCATTGAGTACTTTTAATTTGGTACAAAAAAATTTTAAAAAATATTCTATGGAAGGAGTATCACTTTGTTTGGAACTTGAAGGAAAACTAGCGTGAATCCATGCTCTGCACATAGACATGAGATAAAATGATATGTTCTCTCTTTTTTTTGATTAGCTAAAAAATTGTACTTTCAATCACAAATTGTATTGCATTAGTGGATCGCTTAGATCAAAAGAGTATCACAATTATATTTCCTATCAGTTTTACCCTAATTTCCCATGGTGATTGATTTTGCTATAAAATCATATCTATATGCGTGACTTTTTGACAAAATAATTGAAGTTAAACACCCTGGAAAAAAAAATTATAATATTTTTATAATTGATGTAATTGAAAAAAAAGAAGCAAAGGTATAGAATTATAAAAGTTAACTTCGGTTAACATAATTTATGCATGCAAATTATGCAGCAAGTTTCATAGAATAGTTATAAGCACGGTGTTTTGGTTCTTCCACAACTGATGTACCAAAGCACATTATGATGCCAGAGAAATTTGTGAAAAAGGTACTCCATAATTAGCCATATATGGTGGAATGTATACTATGTTTTTTTTTTTGTTTTGGATAACAGGATATCCGAGTCAGCTTGCGCACACTTGACTAATTTCGGAGTCCTGAAGGTAACGATCGGGCATAACCCCTATGGCCCCAAAAGTTTGCTGGCAATGGGATTCAAACCTAATACCTTAGGTGAGAGCAAACCCCCCGAGTTCCAAGGAAATATCACTTTGTCAACCCCTTGGGATTGGTATACATACTAAGTTGAGAGGAGAATGAAAAATAACCCATGGAATCTCTTATTTCACCTTTGTATTTCTAATTTTCATTAATTAGTGATGCATAATTTCCATCTATTCATGTAATCAATTTTACTCTCCATTCATCTATTCCTTATAACTTTCAGATAGCAATCAATATTTGCCAGAAATCTTGAAGCAATAGAGTTTCATATCTTAAAAGAGAGATTAGTGACAATGAAAATTAAAAAAAAAAGAAGAAGAAGAGAAATCTCATTTAAGTGGAGTAGATCCATCAAATAAGAATCTCAAATTTTGAAATTAAATAATTGGATCGAGAAGAGATATAAAACAACAAGAGATATGACTGGAGTACACAATTGAAAAGAAACTCAATTCAGAATGGTATCATCGGATTTGGGGTACCCGTAGTGACCCAAGTCACTATATCCCCGTAGTGACCTCAATTGTGTGCCCTTTATAATTTTTATTTGGGATCGAAACCATACAATTTGTCGGGAATATTGAGTAGACCATTCATGTAAAAACCAAATTAATTGGATTTTGGTAGCCATATATTCAGATATCATTTATATGGATGACCAATATCATTTGGAGAATACACTATAAGACAAATTTGTCTCAATCAGTCAATTGTGTGTATACCAATATCCGATGATCATAATTTTTTGTATCCATAATAAGCTCAACATTCCTGGAAAAAATGAACGGTTCCGATCCCAAATAAAGATTTTAGAGGATTCATAATTGATGTCACTATGGAAATATAGTGACTTGGTTCAAGTCGTGGTATCATCTAAGTGTACACAAAAGGATGAGTTTAATGGTTGGATATCATAATTTTTGTTTAATTACTAAACTCCTGAGGATAGGCATGGTATAAACAATTCTTTTTAATATGAATAGGCCTGATATGTGGCACTTTATTGATATGGATATTATGCGATACATCTATATATACACACATATCGCAAAAAAAATTACGGTTACTTTTTTTTTACTGTTTCTTTCAAATTGTAAAAGCACAAATCGTGCGGAGATTAACAGGTAATTTTAAAATATTGATATGTTCGATATTACTTGAAAAAAAGAACATGGACAGAGGTAACTAAAAAATGATTGGAAAGATATTTCATTACATTATGGAAAATAAGAAGAATATTTATGGAATAGCAAGCTTAGTTTTTCAAATTAGAAAAAAGAATCTATGGAATGTGATAAGATTGTGTCACATGTATTACTTCAATATTCACCTAACAATTCAAATGAATTATTACCACTTGTCGCATCCAATGAAAATCAAACATATGATTACTAATTCATTGGGCAAACAAATGACTACTAATTCATTGGGACGATCTTTATCTTGGTCAAACATACGGCAATCAAACATATCAAACAAATACGTGACAGAGGGAGTATCATTTCTAAGGGGACTAAGGGGTGCGAGGATAGATTTTGGGTGGTTTTTATTTTATTTTATGTAATTAATTTGCTCTTTTTTGGTAAACCATGATCTTTATAAATCACAAACATCCACAAACAAGAGGACCTTGTCCTTACAAACTTCTCCCGAGCAAGAGGGAAGACAACACAATACAAAGAAAAAATTAGACCCCAATACACTTGGGAGATCCGTCTATTAATATTCCAAGCAGTAGCAAGAGCTAAATTTTGCTCTATTTTTTTCTTCTTTTCTCTTCTATCATTCAACTTGTTAGCGCACAAACCAATCGCACGCACACAATATAGAATACGAAAACAGTAAAGAAAGAAAGCAGCAAGATTTTACGTGATTCACCAAAATCCGGGTACGTCTACGTACGGGAGCGAGAGTGAATCTGTTATTCGATTGAAAATCTGCTCGGGTTTTTACAATAGGCAGTATTTATAGTCATCTACTCCTTCGCTTCCCTCACTCCGCTCCGCTCCACTCCATTTCGCATTTGGCCTTCATTAAAACTTCTCGGTACTTCTCCATATGAGCCACAAATTCCAACACAACCTTTAACTGGATGCCCCTCTCCCTTTCTCAATGTACCATATCGAGTTTCATCTAAATTTCTTTTGCTGATCAAACAAATTACCTTATCTCATATAGTGTGACTTTTCTTTAAAAGTCAAAAGATATCCAAAAACTAGGAAAGAAAAAAAAAAAGGTCAACTTTTTGGGCATACATTTACACATTACAAGAATGGAAGTTATGCATTTAGAGATGTGAACACCTTTAGCATGTTTGCATACATTTTCACATCGCATACATTTTCATTCTTTTCTTGGAGTTTTGGTTGTCAATTATCACAAATTAAACACAGGTACGAAACCAGAAGTACTAATTAGCCTGCTTACTTTTGAAGTATTGTAACTTACCTCAAAATTAAAAAATAAAGTACAACTTGAGAAGTGGAATGGGATTCAAATTTGAACATTTTGGTAAGAGGTATTCGTGGTTTATTGTTTGAATCTGTCTCTCAACTTTCCAATATGACAATGTTCTTATGTTGTCTTCGCGGTTGATGATATAACCCAGAAAGTGATTACCGAGTCTTGACTGCGTTTTAAGGCATTTCGTAGAACTAGACAACACAGACATAGCACAACCATCAAAATGCATTATTGAGTCTTGATGCGTTTTAAGGCAAAATGTCCCTTTCTTAGGGAGGAATTGTGATGTGCATCGAAATGATTTGGAATGTTTATGTCTCATCCACAAAAGATGATCATCTCTTTTACCAGAAGAAACTGATCCGGGCAAATTAAATTTGAACCGATTAATTTCTTTGAACTCGAGGAATGTTATTATAGTAGAAAACACAAAGGTAAATGTTAATGCCAAAATTTATGTGCATAAAAAGCTTATACCATGTATTGACAAGGCTTTTTATACATTGACGTTATAGTATTAACAAAAGCAGTTGTATATTTCATTTGGAGGGAAAGGAATCTTAGAGTACTTTTTCAATAAAAATCAATGGCTAGTGCCCAAGTTGCTCAAAGTGATGTTGCTTCAATCCGTGATTTCCTAAGTTCTATGTGACGGTTACGGCCATCCATGGAGCATAAAGTACTGTGTACCAACTGGCAACTGGGAGCTTGCTGAGCATTACATTTTTAATTGCCCATCAGAGTAGTTTTTATGTTTTCCTTTGTTACGAGGATTTCAATCATCTTTGTGGAGTTTGTTTTCAAGTTTTCCGTTGTATTTTGTATAGGTGCAGAGCTTATAATTTTTCTTTCTTTCTTATTCCTCCTTGTCTTCTGCATAGGAGTCGGGAAGTATCCTTGACTTGTATTGTATTTTGGTTGGGGCTTCATGATAGAGAACTCAATACTTATCAAAAAAGAAAAAGCAGTTTTGGCATTATCATTTCGTAAACACAACTTACTTGAGCTTGATGTAATTAAAGATTTTCTAAGTTTAGCTCAAATCACAAACTAACTAAGCTTAAAGAGTATTCCCTCCGTCCTTTTTTAAGTATGTTACCTGAGAATTACAACTATTTTTCTCTCACATCAACTTTTACATCTACTTTCCATTACTTACTCTTATCAATATAATAATATTCATTAACTTTTTAAAAAGGAATCTACTTTTAAGGGCAAAATTAATTGGAAATGTACCCACTAACTTTTCAAAATACACACTTATTAAGGGACAACCCAAAATGGAAATGTACACACCATAAAAGGGACGGAGGGAGTATAATTCTGCAGCTCATTGAAATTCACTCAAATATAAACAATCTACTAATCAACTTGTTTAAACCTCTAGTCTGAGGGACTGAGGGTTGTCAAGTTGGGTAGAGTGGTAATTAAGAATGAAGCCAGAGGTGGCTAGTAGGGGCTGTCGCCATTGCTACAATATGAAAAAACTCTACTATTACATTGAGAAAAAAAAAAAATATAT
>JAXBDA010002965.1:0-38190 GCA_036023075.1 Gaultheria prostrata | reverse complement strand
TGTCAATATTATAAAGGTGGTAAAATTATTTATCTATACTTATATATTTATTTTTAAAAAATTATATATAATAAAAATCTCACGGTCCGGATCGGTTAATCCACGGTTTCAAAATCAAAATCCGTGTTCGGACCGCGAGTCACAATTCTTTATTTTTTGAATCCGTGTCCGGACCATTAATCCACGGTTAAAATCCAAAAGGCACGGATCGGTTCGATCCGGATCGGATTTACGGTTCACCGGTTTTTTTGAGCAGCCCTACATCACATCCCACTAGGAGTTGCCATCCCAAGCCAGTAGGTAATTGGTCCCAATCCCAAACCATTTTACATTTTTTATTAATTAATGGAAAACTTTCAAAAATAATTCTAAACGGTCACCTAAATGTCTAGTAAGCACTCAAACTTAAAAACGTTTCAATTAGACACCCAGTGTTATTAAAGATTCTTCAATTAGGGTACCAAACATTCAAATTACTAGCATAATTGGTTGTTATGTTTGACAAATGACACCATGTGTAACGCCCCGAAAATTAGGTACGTTAATAAATAATTTCATTTATTTATTCTAAAAAAAAAACTTTATTAAATCTCAAATTTCGAATTTCTCTAACAATAAACTGAAAAGTAGCTAATTTATTACAACCGAAATAAATTAACCTCAAATCATTGTCTGAAAATACTTAGACATTATTTAAAATTTAACTGAAAGGAAAATCAGAGCCATCAAACTAACTAACTACTGGTATAGCCATGGCTCCCCCACTCCGTTTCCGTCCTGCTGCTCCATCGCTTCAAATTCAGCAGCCGGCTCCTTATCTCCTTCTGTATCTGGAGTTGGGGACACCAGGGTCACAAAAAGGTAGCACCGTGAGTGGTAAAATTACACTCAGTAGAACACCCAAAACTATCCCTTTACAAAAGTTTACTCATGCGACAAGAAATAACACCAACAATTTAAATGCGAGAAATATTAGATTTAAACAACACATTTCTAGTTTAATGGGTAGCTCAAAAAAAATAACTCATCTCAGTGGATTCAGTGGATTCAATCTCAAGTCCATGGGTTCACAACCCTCAATCATTTGGTTCATATCATCTCACAATTCTCAATTCTTTTTTTTTTCAATCCAAACTACAATCTATCTGGTATCGATCCCCACCGCAAATAGACAATCTATTAGGCTCCCGTCCACCATACCTAACTCTCCAGGCCCATGGCACGGCTATATGACCTCTGGAAATATTTACGCATGGCCCAAGACTGACACTGGATAACTCGTCCCAACCCACGATTCGATTAAAAGCTAAAACCCTTTTCTTTTTACTTACTCGCACGATTCAAACTTGATATTCAGCACATTAAAATCTATGGTTCGCAGATTACAGAGTCCAATGGTCACATAAGTCCAACAGTATAACGAATTAAAACAAAAACAAAATAAATGTCAACATATTCGCCATAAATCGACCTATCAATTTCAGTTTACTAAAAATAGTAAATTAACTCCATAAATCATGAAATTCGACAGAGATGTAGATAATCAAATTTAGAACAAACTTTCTGTTTTATGCTAATGCTAGATGTCACTCTAAACGAGGTAAAAACGGGTTCTAACATGCCACAGTAAATCTGTCTGAAACTGCACAGCCCAGTCAGGTTCGAAAATTCATAACTAATTCTACGTACATCGGATCGCAACGAGTTCTATACCAAAGTTGCTCAACTTTTCTAGATCTACAATGTTACTGTTTAGTATTCTCTCAGATTCTAACTCGAAGGTGTCTGAATTTTATAAAACAGAAACTGCATGTAATAACGGTTTTCGTCTCTTCGGTTCCATTCTAAACTTATAAAATCTTATTGGTTGGAAACACAACCACGACTACCGATTTTTCCATCATATGTATATCACCAATATATTTATGTATACACGAAAACACAAAAGCAGTAAAACCTATGTAAAAAGTAAGTTTCAAGGTCCTACCTTTCGTCCGAAGTTAATAGCGCGCTACGAACGGAAGATAATTTAAGGTGGTGGAACGGTTGTGTTCTCGGAATATATTTCTGTGAAAAGAGAGATTATTTGCGTGGGAAAAGTAAGATTAAACGGTAAACGAAAAGACAAGATTTTTACCGTACGAGAGGAGACGAACCAAAAGCAATGATTTTCCATGAAGCTTGTTGGATCAGGTGCTAACCAACTCATCTAAAAGCAATTGCTGTTAAAGGAAGACACAACTTAATCTTAAAGGGCAGCGCAAAGCCCTGCACTTAGCAGCAGGCGGACATGAGGCACTTCGCAATGCTGCCCATACAGCACCGACGGGTGAAGGCGGTTAGTCCTCCCATTACGCTTGCCCCGCGCTAGCGGGAGGCACTCGAGTACAGGGTGGATGCTGGCCCCCATAAAGCCAACAATCTCCCCCCAGCACCAGCCTGGGGACTCGAACCCGTAACCTCGCTCTGATACCACTTGTTGGCCCAGATAGCAACACAAGAGGGGGGTGAATTGTGTATCTAAAATTAAAATGTGGAATTTAAACAAATGCAACGCCCAAAAATAAAATTAAATCGATTCAAGCACACATGCAATAATAGATGACAGCAAATAAGAGTAAAGGGAATAGAGAAATCAAACACAGAGATTTATCGTGGTTCGGTCTACAACTTCACGACCTAGTCCACTCCCCAAGTGTCCAACTTGGGATTTGCTGCATTATCTCCAATAGTAACACTTTCTAGCTTCACGGGTGCTAGAGAAACCTTTACAACGAGCAATATCGCCAATCGCTCCAACTATTTTTGACTCCGGTGTTAGTTACACCTCACCCAACTAGTTTTCACCCCGGTGCTAATCACACCTACCCGAGTAATTTTTTCTCACACAAAAATCACTCAAAAAAAATAAACTCTCGGAAGAGTATAAACAAGGGTGTACAATCCCTTTTACAGTAAGATTCAAAGACAATACTCAAGCTAGTGTAAGATATTCAAGATGCATAATTGAATGACAAAGGTGGCGCATGTATTTTTTTTCCTTGGGCTTGTGTTCTCTGTATCACCATCAATTTCCTTCACTTTTTACCCATGAACAGATGTACGTTAGGAGCCTCATGACTTGATTGATACATAATCAATTCCTTTTCTTTCATAGCCGTTGGGACCAAATCCGGTGATTCTCAAATTTGCCTTGATTGAACCAATTAAAAGATAGCAATAGAATTCATCCTTTAATCTCTCCACTAGCCGTTTGAAACCAATAGGCTCCATAATCTTGCCTAAGTGGTCATTTGATCCATTCTTGTTTGCTTGCAAGCTTCCCTTATTTAGAAATGGCCGTTTGAACCAAGGCAGTAAATGCTTCTCATTTGTCCAATTTTCCTTGTTTATTGCAACTGCAATATCTTTATTATATTGAGACCCTTTGCATCCAATAAGATATGGAGAGAAGATTAGTCCTTAATCTTTCCCTTTTCATATATAACTTGGCTATTGGAGATAGGAATTTGGTGTATAATATTTCTCCATGTACCTCAACCAAATCCTACAAAATACACAATTAATTCAAATGAGTACCACATATCACAATATCAATTATATTTCTCATTTAATAAAATATATTTTGTTATCATCAAAATCACTAAGGTTCTATAGAAACCTTTGGGCTAACAATCTCCCCCTTTTTGATGATGACAAACAACGATTTTATTCGAATAAATTTCAGAAATATAATTAGAGCAAAAGAATTTAGATACTCCCCCTTAATTGTTGCATCCTTTGCTTGTACTTTTTTTCCCCCCTCTAGCTTTCACAAGATTTCTCCCCCTTTGTCATCAACAAAAAGTAGGGGACTCTTTCAACTTTGCATGTTCGGATTGCGTTGTAGAATCTACCCGATAAGGCACACGTGCCAATTCAACATCTGTTATTCCCTTCTTCATAGCATACGCGAATCTGAGCTGACTCTACCAATCTGTTGAGCTTATTCCATCACAGAAAATTACTTTTCTCATTATTGAAAAATTATATCTCAACATTTACCTTTGCGCGCACTTCCATCTACAAAAATAAATCATATGTAGTTCTTTAGTACCCACATTTGCATGGGTCCGTGAGGATTAGTAACAGATACTTAGGAACCCAAATCTTTTTAGTTCCAACATAAACATTTCTACGAATAGGACAAGAATATGATAAATGATCATTCATTCCACAATAATTGCAAGTAATATGAGAATATTTAGAACAAGTCGATACAATTTCTTTCACAAAAAAATTCTTATAAAACTTTTGTTTTTTGGTGGGATTAAAACCAATGCCCGCTTTGTCAAAAATGCATCTTTGTTTTCCAAGAATAATATCCAAATTTTCTTTTCCTTGAACAAACTTTGAAAGAGATGTTTTCAAATCTTCAACTTCTTTTTTCAAAACATCATTTTCAAGAATCAAATCATTTTTAGTATCTTTTGGAGAAGAACTTTGCTCAATTTTTTCTTTTAAAGAATCATTCTCATTTTTCAAAAATTCATTTTCAGCAAGGAGTGAGAAATTAGTCTTTTTGAGAAAACTAGTTTTGGAACTCAATTTTTTTAACTCGGAATGCAATTCTTCAAACGCATCTAACAGTTCATCATAATCAAATTGCTCATTAGAATCATTACTAGAGTTTACCTCTTCCTCATCATGTGCCATCAAACATAGGTTAGCAACTTCTTGGTCACTATCCTTTTCCGAACTACTCATATCACTTTCTCCCCATGCTGCTAGCATTGCTCTTCTTTTTTCCTTTTTTATAATTTTTTTTATATCGGGACACTGTGATTTCAAATGGCCCGGCCTCTTGCACCCATAGCATATGATATTGCTTTTCTTGCTATTCTCTCCTTTGGAACCATCCCTTTTTGAGGTTCTTTTTTCCCTTCTCATTTTTTTTTTCACAAACTTTTTGAACTTTCTTATGATTGCCGCTAGATCTTCATCGCCACTTGATTCAGAATCACTTTCGCTTTCACTTGATGTGCTAGAAGTGGAAACTTTTAGCGCAATATCCTTTTTCTTTTTACTGCCATCATCTCCCAAGTTCATTGTTAACTCATGTGTCATCAATGAGCCCAAAAGTTCATCCAAGTTGTACTTGGTGAGGTCTTCTTTGGCTTCAATAATCGCAGTCACCTTTGGCTCCCATTTCTTTGGTAAAGACCTAAGAATCTTTCTCACAAGATCAACGTTAGTGTAAATTTTTCCAAGTGATTTTACGCCATTAACAATATCGGTAAAACGATTAAACATGCTAGAAATAGATTCATCAAGCATCATTTTAAACAACTCATATTTATGCACAAGCATATTGATTTTCGATTCCTTCACTTGACTAGTTCCTTCATGCGTGACTTCTAACTTATCCCAAATCTCTTTAGCAGAATCACATGCAGAAATTCGATTAAATTCAGAATTCCGTGGAATATTTTGAAAGGATCATGGAATTGTGCAAATTACAATCAATTAAATCAGTGGAATATGGAAAGATACTTTCCTACCGTATTTATTTTTTGTAATTTGGTTTCCATTTCTAGTCTAGGAATTAGGCATATACGGAAAACTAGTTAGGGAATTAATTTGCATGGAAAGTATATACATATACATATTATAGACACATGTCACAATATACATGAATAGTGATGTAGTTTATATGCTACGAAATCTTATATTATTAGAACATGGAAGTAATATTTATATGTATCCATATAAAGGAAAATAATAACTAAGGAAGTAAATATACGGAATATGACAACAATAAAACTATATATGTAATTGCTTCAAGTTAATAATATAATTAATAAAATTACCTGACTTTACACCATGTGTACAAACATAAACAAACATCAAGCTCCTCTTCCTTCTCCATTTATACTTACTTTCGCCTTTGTCGTCTATTCACCATCACCTTTGGCTTACTTATTTGCTAAAATCAACTGTTGATTTTGACAAATGTTGATTTTATCAAATGAGAAACTCAAACAAAACTAGATCTTAAACATATTTTGGCAAGACCTATATTAAATTATACCACTTGCAAATCAAACATAAGATCAACTATAGACACTTAATTAGACAGTGTACGTCCGGAATTTACAGGTACGTACACATATATGATCATATTTTCACATATTTGGAAAAATAATTAAAAGCTCATTCGTATGGGTCCTATTTTTTTTATTATTATTTGAAAAAAATTCGCATTTGTCACTATTGCCTCGATTTTTATTTTTTTTAGATTATTGTTCATCTCGACGAGATGAATCTAGAAAATATGAAATTGTGGTAAATTTTTTTAAAAGTTCACTAAAGACAAAAATAATGGAAAAATTAAATTATTTTTGTCTTTATTCACAAAAATCTTAGCTTGGTAAAGTAATTTTTTACTTTTGATATTCCTCTCGTTCTTCTCATCGAGACGAATCAATAAGCCACAAAAAATCAACACAAAACTAACAAATGTAGTTTTTTTTTAATAAAGACAAAAAAAATAAACTGGTTTATTTATTTTGCCAAAGGACAAGTTTTTTAAGGAATTAGATTTGTTGCTAGTATTTGTTACACCCTCTGTCCCCATTATTTAGTCCTTTTTGGGAGTTTGTTCACTCTCAAATTGGTTATCTGTTGTAATTTATAATGTTCCATAGATAATTTTGAAAGATTTATTTAATAAAACTAATTGAAATCTATCTAACAAGATTAATTTTGCATATAAAAAATATTACCAATCGACAAATATAAGCAGTTTTTTATCCAGTTACGATAGAACAAGAGAGAAAATAATGGGATTGAGAGAATCAAACATTTTGGTCGGCTCGTTAAGTTTGTCACGTGCACCAAAAACACCCTATTGGGAAATCGATAGCAATATAATTGAGACATTATTTTAAAAATACTAGGAGTAACTTTATATATATATATTAACTTTTCTTACAAACGTCCTTCGTTTTTTTTGCCATTCAATAAACATCAGTGGGGGGGTTAGCGAGGGAGTTAGTGAGTTAGTTCAGAGGGAGTCTAGAAGCTATTCATAGCCCTAAACCCCAAACGCCTTTGCCGAGGTTAGAACCCTAGTCTCGCTTGTGGGAGAACTAGCTAGGAGATAACTGCTAGGCTACAAGCCCTTGATTTTTTTTGTATTTATTCACAAAAATCTTAGCTTGGTTAGTAATTTTTTTACTTTTTACATTCCTCTCGTCGAGACGAATCAATAATCCACAAAAAAATCGACACAAAACTAACAAATGCAATTTTTTTTGAATAAAGACAAAAAAAATAGTATACTGGTTTATTTATTTTGCCAAAGGACAAGGTTTTTAAGGAATTGATTTGTTGCTAGTATTTGTTACACTCTCTATCTCTTGCTAGTATTTGTTACACTCTCTATCCCCAATCGGCAAATATAGGTAATTTTCTATCCAATTATGATAGAACAAGAGACAAAATAACGGAATAGAGAGAATCAAACATTTTGATCGGCTCGTTAAGTTTGTCACGTGCACCAAAAACACCCTATTCGGGAAATCGATAGCAATATAATTGAGACATTATTTTGAAAATACTAGGAGTAACTATATATTAACTTTTCTTACAAACGTCCTTCATTTTTTTTGCTATTCAATATACATCAGTGGGGGGTTAGCGTGAGAGTTAGTGAGTCAGTCCAGAGAGAGTCTAGAAGCTATCCATAGGTCTAAACCCCAAATGCCTCTGCCGAAGCTCGAACCCTAGTCTCGCTTGTGGGAAAATCAGGAGATAACTGCTAGGTTACAAACCCTTAGTTACAAACGTCCTTCGTTTACGTGCTCAAAAAACTCAGCAAGCCAGACATGATCAATTTACTATTTTTTGCCTGCTCGTAGTTAGAAAATAACCTCACGTTCTGCACATAGCACAACACAATATTCTTCTTTAAAGCTTTCTCTCATCAGATTCACACTTCCCAGCTCACAAGCAATTGCCTACGCAATCGCACATAAAGTCATTAGTTAACCAGTCCAATCATTCGTAGTTAACTTCTTTTTCTTATTTTTTTGGAAATGAAGAGTATATATTCCGATGAATTTGAATAATCTCTTTAGTCTCACCCACTGCTTTTCTCACGTGTTTGGTGAAATGAGGTGAGGTGGCCCTACAGAGACTTCGATGCCGCGCGAGGGGAATTAACCTTTCGACCTTGGAATGATAATTAAGACCCATCAAAACAAGTTGATAAATCGCTACGATAACCCGTTCTCGTTGTACAATCTCCTCTTGTTTAACTAAAGCAAGAAAAACCAATCTATTGTGTGTTTCTTAAGTCACACCCATAGATAGTCTGGCCTTTTCCAAACCAATAGACAACGACATATGTATTAGTATAGTATACTACTAATTAATAAAAAATTCCACCATTCAAAAAAAAGAAAAAAAGTATAGTATACTACTAAACATGTACATCATATAAATTAATACTTCTTTAAAGAAAAAAATTCTTAAAAATCACATCATCAGCTTATTGTTTTTCCACGTGAAAGAGAGCTAGAAAAAAAAAACAATTTTCTTAAAATAAAATGTCCACATTTAATAAAATACGAGGAGGAAAACGTAACTCATTAAGCATAATAGGATGTGATTCTTTTTGTAATTGCTTTATCTTGCATCGCAAGAGACACTGCTTGTATGATAAATACTTTATTTATTTTTTTAACAAACACAGAAACTTACTATGTATATGGAAATATTTTTTGACTTGCTCTCCGATTGTATCATCTTTGCTCTCTAACACCTTGTATCATCCTTTGAGTAAATTGCTCTCCGATTGCAGGTCTCGATCTCATGGCAAAGTTTGAGGCGGCATGCACAGCTCTACTGTGTTCATCGGGAAGCAAATACAACCGCGGATATCCTCGAGCTCGCCAAAGATGCTCTTGCTAAACTCATGGGTTTGAATTTCAATCCTCCTGCTGTTGAATTTCAATTTGATGAAGACTTTCTGTTGTACATTTTGGCCAAATAATTTAGTCAATTTTTTTTTCCTTATTCAATTTTTTTCGCATTTGTTAGTTTCATTTAATTTTTTGTGAATTATTGGTTCGTCTCAACGAGAGGAATATACGAAGTAAAAAATTAATATTTTAACCAAACTAAATTTTTTGTAAATAAAGTCTGCCTGTTTTGGGTTATTTATGTCTTTAGTGAATTTTTTTAACATATTGATCATAATTTTTTAATTTTTAGATTCCTTTCATTAAGACAAACCAATTATTTAGAAAAAATCGACGCCAAACCAACTAATGCAAAAAAATTTAAATAAGGACAATTTTTTTTTTTGATTCAATTGCTTAGCCAAAAACCCCTTTGTAGGGTTAAAAACCTTGTTATGTTATCTAATTTCCCCTATTTAACCAAAAAACAGAAATAAATCTTTGCACTTCTTTTTCATTCCTTCTGCATATGTTTTTGTTGTTTTTTATTCACAATGGAAAAATGTGCTTTAAGAAAATACATGTGCGGCTTTATAAATTCAGGTCAATAAAGAAAAAAATAGAGAAAAACAAAAGAAAGGTGCAAAAATCAGAGAGAGGGTCCCACAACACCAAAACTAGTTGCGGTTGGAGTACATTGAAGCCAAAGAAAAGAAAGACAACAGTCACCACCTGTCGGCAACCACCAGCTGATCTGCTCTCGAGTCTTGTTCATTCCAACTTGCAAGTGTACGTCTTTGATGAGCGAGAAACAGAGAGAGTTCTAGAGTGAGAGACCGACGCACGTTTTTTGAGCCAGAAACCGAGAGAGAAACTGAAGTCAACTTCAGAGTGGTGTTTTAGTGTACAGTTTTCTCTGTACTTTTTGTGTGGATTCGATTCAATGTTGGTCCAAGATCGTCCAACCCCAAAATCCCCCAAAACCCACAACGCCAACGCCAACAACAGAATCCTTCCCACTCTTCACTCAAATCGATTTTCTGAATCCAAATCGCTCGATTTCTCCACATGGGCATCCGAAAACCTCTACAAAATCGTCGCAATCCTCCTCCTAATCACCACCGTCGCCGCCCTCTTCTTCCTCAGCCAAGTCGGCGACACGGCGGCGCTCCTCTGCTTCCAGTCACAGACCCAACAGCTCGAAACCATCCATTTCCCCAAAATCAACTGGAACTCGATCGAACCCATTGTTGACAAAACTACCCCTTACGCCAATTTCCGATCTGAGAAATGGGTGGTCGTCTCCGTATCGGATTACCCCTCCGATTCTCTCAAAAACCTTGCGAAAATCAGAGGCTGGCAAGTGCTTGCGATTGGGAACTCCAAAACGCCGTCGGATTGGAGTCTGAAAGGTACTATATTCCTCTCTTTAGAAGATCAAGCGCAGTTAGGGTTTAGGGTTGTTGATTTCTTGCCTTATGATTCGTATGTTAGGAAAACTGTTGGGTATTTGTTTGCGATCCAACACGGCGCGAAGAAGATCTTCGATGCCGATGATCGCGGCGATGTGATTGATAATGATATGGGTAAGCACTTTGATGTGGAGTTAGTTGGGGAGGAAGCTAGGCAAGAGGTTATTTTGCAGTATAGTCATGAAAACCCTAACCGAACCGTTGTCAACCCGTACATTCATTTCGGGCAACGGTCGGTTTGGCCTAGGGGAATGCCGTTGGAGAATGTGGGTGAGATTGGGCATGAGGAGTATTACACTGAGGTGTTTGGTGGGAAGCAGTTTATACAACAGGGGATCTCGAACGGGCTTCCGGATGTCGATTCAGTGTTTTATTTTACTAGGAAGTCTGGTTTGGAAGCCTTCGATATTAGGTTTGACGAGCGTGCCCCAAAAGTGGCATTGCCGCAAGGTATAATGGTGCCCGTAAATTCTTTCAATACGATTTACCATGCGTCTGCGTTTTGGGCTTTGATGTTACCTGTTTCGGTTAGTACCATGGCTTCGGATGTTTTGAGGGGGTATTGGGGACAAAGACTTTTGTGGGAAATCGGTGGTTATGTTGTTGTTTATCCTCCCACAGTACACCGGTACGATAGAATTGAAGGGTACCCATTTTCGGAAGAGAAAGATCTTCATGTGAATGTCGGTCGTTTAATAAAGTTCTTGGTTTCTTGGAGATCGAGGAAGCATAGATTGTTTGAGAAAATTTTGGAGTTAAGCTATGCAATGGCGGAGGAAGGTTTTTGGAGTGAGAAAGATGTGAAATTTACTGCTGCATGGCTTCAGGACTTGCTTGCTGTTAGGTATCAACAACCTAGGTTAATGTCACTTGAATTGGACCGACCAAGGGCAAATATTGGTCATGGGGATAGGAAAGAGTTCGTTCCTCAGAAATTGCCTTCTGTTCATCTTGGGGTTGAGGAAATTGGTACGGTGAATTATGAAATTGGGAATTTGATCCGGTGGAGGAAGACTTTTGGGAATGTGGTGCTTATAATGTTTTGCAGTGGACCTGTTGAACGGACTGCTTTGGAATGGAGATTGCTTTATGGAAGGATATTCAAGACTGTGATTATTTTGGCAGAGCAGAAGAATGTGGATCTAGCTGTTGAAGAAGGCCGCTTAGACTACCTATACAAGTAAGGTTATCACACCTTTTTTTTTTCTTCTTTCCTTCGCATGATTATGCAATGCAATTGGAGTCCTGGCTATGATCTCTGATCTCTGATGACTGCTGAATATCTGTTTAGTTTTTCTCACTTTTTATTGGATCTTTTGGGTAGCCAAGGAGCAGGAAGTTTGTTAGATACAATGTTGTGAAATTATGTCCTACATGAATGGCATATAGGATATGAGTAGATCTCAGTGCTGGGTAATCTAGTGGTAGCAATACTGAGGCATCATATTATTTTACTGTGTTCATTAATTTCAAGGTTAGATCACATCTATTAATGGACCAAACAAAACTAGCAAATAAGCACTCGTTTACCATCTGGAATGTACTTTTAAGAAATTTTAGCAACAAAGATGATCAGCAGAAATGTTTCGCACAATTGTAACTGTGCTGAGTTTGTAACATGGGTCAACCTCCCCGATCGTTAAGGACATGGGTCAACCTCCCTGTTGGATGATCAGTAAGGACATGGGTCATATGTTGGAGGTTGCGAGCTAAGATGTAGGAGGTATCATATGTGAATCAATGGAGAGTGTTTGGGACATGGTTTTAGAGAAGTAATGTTACTTGAATTTATGACTTTGGTTAGAAAGGGTTTTGTAAAGGATGGGAGTTGAGGGTTGCAATGAATAGTGGCCATTGACTCCCTTACATAGCTAAGTATATTGTATACATTGTCGGACTCATTTCCTCCGCTTAATCTTTTGGGATTTGATGCTCTAATATGGTATTAGAGTTCTGATTTATTTCTATGTATTAATGTTTGCATCTCTATTTGTAAGATGGGGTCCATGTGAGAGACGATGTCTGGTAGTACATTCGAAGGCCCATATCCTAGCACCTTTTGGGTAATTAGTCCTTCCAGGTCCTTCAGGATCCTCATAATTATTTATACTTTGTCGTGTATATGTGGACGTAGTTTTGCTTGAATGTAGGTAATTTTCTTGTCCATCCCCTTGATACGGTGCTTTAAAGATAGGACAACATTTCCTTGGGTGACATTGATTTGTTGATATAGATGGCTCCTAGACCCTGTTCTAAGCCTTGTAGGCTGGGTAATGACCTTCTTAAATGGTCACTATATTTCCCGTCAATACCTCAGTGCTTTAAGCCCATAGATGTTCACCATAGCACATCATACAAGGCGTTTTTTCAAACAATGCAAACTTTTTTTCCCGGCAGACTAAGCAAAACTAAGCAAAAAGCCCAAGGCTAATCTGAGATGGTCGATTCCCATTGAATCTTCAAACTTCAAAGTATTTAGCAGACCGAGGGAGGGGAGTTGTTGCACGCTGCCATCTCCTCAACTTACTCTGCTCCCATCTTTCCTTAATGATCTGTGTTGTAGTATGCCTGCTTGGATGTGTTCGATTGTGCTTGTCGTCCTACGGATAAGAAACTTTGAATCTTCTATCAGTGCTCTATGGGGGTTGTTGGAGGAGTCTTCTTTTTTATCAAGTGGCTGCTTGTGGGAAGTCTCAACTGTAATGTGGTCATTCCTTTCTCAAATATTGTAGTAAGGCCTCTAAAGTTTTCCTACAATTCTGCTTCGAAGCTAGTTGTGCACTCCAAATTCTTCTACTAATCTTCAAGCGCAACAGTTTTGAGTTGGGAGCATGAAACTGGCAAATATGTTGTAAAGAGATGGCACTAATCAAGTTGGGGTACATATTCTTTATGTTGTAGGATCATTTTCACACTTGAATTGTGATACCATGGAAATTTGTCGATCATAGGCATAGCAGTTGAAGTGTGTTTTTCCAATCTCCAGGGCCAGGGTGAGAGTCTTAAGATTGAGTCAGGGTAAATCTTTTTGGCTATAATAATCTTTATTAGGCTCTGTACCGGAATATCATGTTGGTTGCCTTTGATATGGTACAAGGCTAGGTGAAACCTGTGTGGTGGAAACCTACGACAAAGTATAATGAGTAGAGTCACTGCATCATTTCGGAGGCCAAGTAGAAGATAGTCATATCATGCCATTCACCATTCAGTTGACTTAGCCTGCTTGTTGACTGCCTTCACCTTGATTGTGCCTTGTTTGGCCAAACATTAACGAGAAACTGCAATGGCTGCAGTTGAGTTGCGACATAGGATAGTGGCCAGGTTGGCTTTGGATGTGAATAGAAGGGTATTGGTGCCCTTAAATGAGACTTGTATGCATTCCATTTTGAGAATCACAAAAATAAAGAGAGATAAATTGCAATAGCCCTTATAGCTTTCTCTAAGGACCGTCCTTTGTTTATATTGTAGGAGTATATAACATCTTAACCAAACAATAGTCTTGTTATTTACGATTCGGTTGCTTAAGATTTCTAGAATTACTTTAGCTCCAACCTAGACGGTGTTTATTTAGGATCTGGGTTCCCTCCCCCTTCGCTATCAACCTAGGCGTCGACCCCTTAAATAGTTCATTTACTTTCAGTTATTTCTTTCTTTTTCGTTTTAATTTTCTCGTTCCTTTTCTTTCCTTATAGTATCTGCAAAGAAGGTAGGTGTAATAACAATTTTTTGTTGCTTTGTCTGAAGGTACCTTCTCTTAGATGTAAGGCTCTAGTTGTTGTTTATGTGTTAATTTCCATTTGCCATGTGATTGCAAAGTGGTAGATGTAATGTGACATTCTAACAGTTCTTCTTTATTTTGGTTGCACTTGCTGTGGTTAACTGAAATTTGTTGGAAGATCTCTTTCATGTTTTCTCCCACCATAATTATGGATAATATTGTCCATCTCTGGTTTGTTTACAGGCAGCTGCCGGCAATATTTAACAGATACAGCAGTGCGGAAGGATTTTTATTCCTTCATGATGATACGATTCTTAATTACTGGAACCTGTTGCAGGCAGACAAAACTAAGCTTTGGATTACTGACAAGGTAATAGGAACTTCAAAATTCTCTTTCCCCTCTACTATCCACGTGCTTTCTAAATGTTTGGAAATTTTATTTTTATTGTTTTTGGATCTGAGATTTGTGGAGGGATTCGCTGAGGAAAAAGAAAAGGCAAAGGGATAAGAGAAACAACATTAGCTCCACAAATTCCTGTCCTGTTGTTCTTACTCAATAATTTCATTCATGAATCCAAGATCCAAAGACAGCCTGTCATGCATAGTGAAAATAAGTGTTTGGCATGTCGGTTTTGCATCGCTCCCCCCCCCCCCCCCTCTTTTTTTTTTCAATGTTTGAAGCTGTAGTTATTGTCGCTTAAAGACATTGAGAACCCATGTTTGAAAAAGTTACCATTTTGAGCATACTTTGAGATTAAAAGAGGCTGAAAAGTGGAAGACAGTACCTTACCTCTTTGAGGCACTCACTTCAGCATGCAAATTCAGTTTTTAAAATATGTAAGCTGCAAATATGTTGAAAGCAAATAGCTCCTTAGTCCTTACTATTGGTTCATTATAAGCAAGAAATTGAAATCCATGCTTAATGGTTACTCCCTCTGACAAGTTAATGTCATTAGGTATCCGAATCCTGGACTCCTGTGAGTGACGATGGCAACTCTGATTGGTTTACCAAACAAGCTGAACTCGTAAAGAATGTTGTTAGCTCAATGCCCGTTCATTTCCAAGTCAGTTACAAGGAATCTATGCCTGTTCATTCAAGCATCATAATATGCAGTTCTGAGCTGTTCTACGTGCCTCGCCGCTTTGTTTCTGATTTCATTGATCTTGTAAATCTAGTGGGCGATCTAGATATCCATCAGAAAATTGCTGTACCCTTGATTTTCCTATCACTGGACTCGCCTCAGAATTTTGACACGGTGTTTGGTGCAATGATTTACAAGCCGGATCAATCTTCTATAAATTCTACAACTTTCTATTCTCCCGAAGTACCTGCTGTTCACCCATGGGGTGTATCCAGCGAGCAAGAGTTCATAAAGCTGGTTAGAATAATGGCAGCAGGTGACCCCCTCCTAATGGAGTTGGTTTGATGGGGAAAGAACAATTTTTAACACCAAATTCTGCTATTTTTTTGTAATATTCTTTTGGAAGGTGGGGGGTGGGTTCTTTTGTAGATTTTTCATGTATGTTCACTAGTTGGGGATTATCAACTCCTACAGAAGCAAAAAGCAAGAAAAAAAATTTGAGATAAACTGATCTCGTCTTTGTATTTTTCCTTTCTGCTTTCTGGAAATGTATGTTTGTCCTCTTGTGATAATTTGTACATTTAGTGGTTTATATACAAGTGAGAAATTCAGAGTTTGTTGACTGATTCTTGCTTTTGAATTACCTAGTTCAATTTCATTTATCCAAGATCTGAGTTCCTCAAGCTATATGTTTTGAGTCTAGTAAACGCATCAATAACTCGTGAATGCTGTTTTTTGAAATAAGATTGGTCATTCGTACAGGGAAATTTGGAACACCTTAATCTGCTTCTGGAGGGAGTAAGTTTGCGGTGTTTTGGGGACTAGATTTTGTATTCTTTATTTAAAAGCTAAGTTTATACCCATTATTACCGCTAATTAGTGCATCAACTTGACACATGATGCCTCTTCTATGGGTACTGATACTTGGGCAAGATTCCTTAGTCTAATTTTCAAAGGTAAAACAACCTCCGAGCAGTTTGCATGCCCTCTTTCTAGTTCCTAATTGGGGTATGCATTTCAATTTATCGACATCCATTTTTACAATGGCAATTTTCTTGGTTCGTTAAATTTGGCACTTTTTTAATTACCTGGGGTTCATGGATAAGTTTGCAGACATTTTTATCTTACCTTTGTGGAAGTGTGGCGATCTGTTATATTCAAGGGACCTATTGGCAAAGGCGGCATGACGAATTTTGACAAATCCCGAGTCTTTCCTAGCTTCAGAATTGCTCAGCAAGTATTGTCATGGGAGAGATTTTTCTTGCAAATTCTATTGGATGAGTGGTTTCCGGGGGCTGGAGAAGTTCTTCGCCGGGAAAAGCTTAGTATTGAAAGGTCTTCAGTGGAGAACTGGTAATGGCCAAATACTTAAATGTTTTCCATGACCAAAGGATTCCTAGGGTGGATAACCTTGTGATCGTCACTTGGGGCGGGTGTTTACAGATTTTAAGGTGGCTGATTTGTTTGATGCTTCTGTTCGGCAATGGAGGGCTTCTCTTGTCTCAGTTCTTTTCCCAGCTGAGGTGGCTCAAAAATTTTGGCGTTGTATGTGCATACGACAGAACCTTAGGATGAACTCTATTGGGAGCCTGCTAAAGGATAGAGAGTTCACAGTAAAATCCGGCTATCTTTTTTGTAGGAGTTATCGAGTAGTCAGACCCCTTTTCAGTTGAACGGTAAAGTCGGGGGCATGGGTTTTCTTCCTAAATTCTTGATTTCCATTTGGAAAGTGGTGCACGATATTCTGGCAGTAAAGGATGTGTTGCTTAGAAAGGCAATGGATGTTGACCCAGATTGTTTGGTACGCGGGGAGTCTCTAGAAACGACGAAGCATCTATTTTCCGGTGTTCTTTTTCAAATAGACTATGGAGGGCTTTGCATTGGGAGTTTGATTGTGAAGCGGGTAGGCCTATGGCAGTGGGGGAGCAGATAGCAGGGTGGCTTAAGCCTGCTCCTAACCAAAGTGTGATTTGGGCTTCTGTGTGCATGATGTGGATCATCTGGTGTATGCGCAATGATGAAATTGTTCAACATTGATGATGCTTTAGCACGTTTTACAAGTTTAGGAATAAGCTTTAATCTCGAAAAAGGATTGGATCTTCTTGTGTTGCTAATGCTGGAGTGGGAATGAGTTCGTCTGAGCTTGGCAATTCCGCGGTGACTGAGCTTTGCTATATTTATGTGAGATCGAATGAGGAGGATGGATTGGTCGACCCTTGTTCTTCTTCTTCTTCTTTTTTTTTTTGTATAGATTGGACGGCCGAGATGTGCGATCGGGCACCACATTACCCGTACCTTATTTGCACCCCAAATTTTCTCGTCCTGGAAGTGTGTATGTATAATACACCGACAGTGTGGATTTTGTCAGCTCTTCTTCAGCCATCTCTTTGAATTTATGTCTCTGTGCTAAATTTTAAGTTTGTGAAGTTGTTAAGGTACCTAGATCTTATCCGTGGGATGATTTTAAGGTACCTAGATCTTGTGAAGTTGTCATACAACTCTTGTAGGTGTCACACACAAACACCACATTGGTGTGTAATTGTTGAACATAGTGTACGAGGCCTACCAAACTTATTGGAGTTTAATCGTTTATGTATTTATTTGTCTGCGGAGTTAGAATTTTTGGCTTTGTCATACCCTAGGGGAAGATAAGGATATTAAGTCGCAATGTAATGGTTTTTAGTATAACTGTGCATTTTAGTCCATAATGTATTGTACGCAAGTAAATTGACAATAAGTAAAGGCTGTAAACCAACTGAGCTGTTTACGATTAACTCGAGTCTCAACCTGTTATGAGCTCATTAGTAAATAGATGAGATTGAGTTCCAATTTTAAGCTCTTTGAACGAGTCGAGCTCGAATTCATTTTAGTTTGACTTGTTATAGAAACCTTGCTCATTTGTAAAGAATCGTCTTTATAGAAGTTCGTTAAATAAATGATCCAAGCTTGAAGACCCCAATGACAAACGAGCTAAGCTTGAGCTGGACAAATTAGGCTCGACTTAGAGCTGGATTAGTTTTGAATGAGTCAAACACTTTTAAAAGCTCCATTCGGCTCGTTTGCAACTTCGATGGATGAACATGGGAGGGGTTAATCAGCTATAGCCCGAACAACATGGGGGTCATAATGAAGTTTGTCAAATCTCTACTACTGGACTTTCCCGAGTCCAAAACCCTAGTGACGCCACAAAGTGCAAAACTAGAACCCCAACACCAGCGTAGGGAGAGAGAGAGAGAGAGAGAGGATGGCGTGCAGTTCAGGGTCCTGTGAATCCGGTTGCTACAAAGACAACAACGACGGCGAAGTAGAAGAAGAAAACCAACGATCTCGGAAAAAAGAAGCGGCCAACCGCCACAGTCTTTGCATAAAGTGCAAGTCCAATGAAACTATCGCCGCCACTAACCCCACGGCGGCTGTCTTCGCTGCCGGCGGAGACGGCGGTCGGTTTTGTGCCGAATGTTTCAGGAGCAATCTTTTCGGGAAGTTCAAGTTTGCTGTCACCTCTAACGCTATGATTTCTCCCTCCGACAACGTCCTTGTCGCTTTCTCCGGCGGCACTTGTTCCAGGTTTCTCTCTATTCAACTCTCTCTCTGTTGAGTGATATTTATTTATGGTTTCAGTAATATGTTGTTTATTGTGGGGGATAGTTTTGTTCTAGCATGTGGGTCTTGTTTCTTATTTGGATATTTGAATTTCATGTGCTTGAATCGTGTATAACTATGAAATGATCTCTGAAGTTCATTGCTTGTGTTGGTTTTGTGCGAATGATTTTGTGAGAATGAGAAAGAAAACTGTGTTTGGATTACAAATTAAACAATCGAGAGAAAGATAAGTGTCTCTAGAACGATATTTATTAGTAATGTCAGACGTATGTTGATTTTATTGTAGGGGATGGCTTTGTTCTAGTATTTGGCATAGAAATGTCTCTCATATCTGTCTTGATCCTCGTCGACAAGAACAACAATAACAGAACCCATTTAGTCCCCACGCATTGGGGTATGAGCGGGGATGATTGGAGACGGACCTAACCTTTGGCAACATATGCACAAAGTGGCTGCTCTCAGAATACCGCTGAAACACTGGCCCCCCCTAAACCTCCAAGAACCAAGGAGATAATTAGTGAACATATGCTTTCTTACTCTTCCAAGCATGATAATTAATGAACTTAATCATTTAATGTTTTTGGTCACCACCATGAGACCATAGTGTTTTCTTCTCTTTCTTAACTCCTCCAAAAATGGATTCTAATCCCTCCTTAAGAAGCCTGATGTCTCTCCGTTCTTTCTTTGTCCTACGCCTTGTCTCAATGTTTGTTTGTCATTCATTTGTTCTTGATGGTATTTTTAAGCTTGAAGCGACAAAAAATAATTATTAATTTCTGCCTGCGAAGGTTTTTTTGCATAGTTAATTTAGTATGGAAATGAACCACAAGTTAGTGGTATGGATAATATTTATACGTAGAGTGAGGTGGAGGTGGACATTTCAAGTTAATCCAGCTTGGATTTTATGTGGTCTCATATAGCCTATGTGCTTATCTAACTAAGTTTAAATTGTAATGTAAAGTTTAATTTGATTCAAAGATTAGTTGACCATGCTTGCTCATCTAACTAATTTATGCCTATGATCTAACCCCATTTTGAATCAAGATTGTATGGCTTGCTTTGCCTTAGAAACCCAGAATAAGAGCTCATGTGAGCATTTATTTGTCAAATTTAATGTTCCATCTCTGATCAAGTATGTATTCTGTAGGGTGGCCCTACAATTTGTACATGAGATGCAATGTAAAGCACAGAAGAATTTTGATGCAAGCAGAGATAGATCACTACCAGTATTTGGTGTAGGTGTTGTTTTCGTTAATGAAAGTACCATTTACCCAGTCTCTTCCCAGCAACTTGATGATGCTATTGAAGATATGAAACTTGTTGTATCAAATTTAACCCCCCCAAGAAAGGTGTTTCATGTTATCCCAACTGCAAGCATCTATTCTTCAGATTTAGGGGAGGGAAATGTCAGGTTGAAAGAGTTGGTAAATGATGTTAGTGATGCCACCGGGAAAGAAGATCTTATGCTGCATCTGCGAATGTTGTCATTGCAAAAGGTTCAACTTTTGTGCATGTTATTTAACTTCAATAATAAGATGGACTGGCAACTTCTTAATGCAGTTCATTGCTTTTGTTATGCAGATTGCTCTTGAAAATGGATACACCAAACTTCTGTTGGGGTCATGTACATCAAGGATAGCTTGCCATGTCATTACAGCAACCGTTAAGGTTAGCCTCTGTCTTCTAAAACTCTTGAAAGAATTGGAGATGGACTATAGAACAAATTCCACCTTTCATTTACTGATAAAAGCTGAAGGTTCAAACGACTGTAGACCATAGAAAAAAATTCTATCTTCCATCAACTGAAAAGCTGAAGGTTCAAACGATTATAAACTTAATTGAAAGAGAGGGAGCTAATATTGTGTTCTTTTGCCAGGGCCAGGGTTACTCTTTAGCAGCAGATATACAATATGTTGACGCAAGGTGGGGAGTACCTGTGGTGCTTCCACTTCGTGACTGTCTCACACACGAGCTCAAAATGCTTTGTTGCCTTGACAGGTTTTTTTTTTTAATGCTTTTCCTCTTAGTGAGTCTTTCCCCTTGAAATATTTTGATCCAACATAGCAGCTGGCCGAGCTGGTTGGCTGAAGTATAGTCAAGCAGTAAGTTAACACAGCTGCAGACATCAAATTTGGGGGCACAAAACCAGCTCTTGACTGCTATAGTTCGAGCGGTGCAAGGTTGATAGTGCTGGACATAAGCTCTTGTTAAACTGAACCCTTTCCCCTTTGAATTATGATTCTGGGAAAATATTGTCTTGGTTTGCTATCGCATGGGTTGGTTTTCATTCTATGAGGACCAACTTATGACTAGTAATCTAGTATACTACCTCCAGTCATATATGTTTGGTCATTTTTCCCTATGCTAGACATCTTAAAAAATCGTTTATACCCTCTATTTTGGGGAGAAGATCTTTAACTTTCTTTCCACAACAATGCCATTTGTTCGTCCAATCAAATGCCATGAACGGCTGGAAAAAAGGGCCAGGAGTATGAGACGGAGGTAGTAAAGTCTGCATCTTATATGCGTTACTCAGTTTGAGACTGAGTACAGTATTGACATAAGCATTCACATGCGGAATTGTTTCCCTACTGTAATGGAAAGTCCATTTATACAATTTCACCATGATGGGACTGATCTTATCTTGGCAGGGCAGCTTGAATACAGTGGAGGTTTTTGATACTCCTCATTCTGGCATCAATGGTTTAGTCTCATCATTTGTAAAACTGTTGCAGGTAGAATGCCGATTGTGATAGATGTACTTCTTCAAATAGAATGTATCTATGCAGTTGTCTATTTTATAGAATAGTTAGACTGATTGGTATATGGTGTAGATAAAGAGCTTATCATAAGAAGTAAAAGATTCAAATTTGTTTTAAGGTTCAAGATTTAGATCTTGCTGAAATTACATGCGATCTGCTTGGAATTTACATTTCCTTTGGCTTTCCAAGTATAAACCCTTGTGAAAGTTTATTCTTCAAGTCAAAGCAGCTTAATCTTTTGGAATATTGTTTCATATAGCTTTTATGTTTCAGGAAGAAAATGCATCTCGAGAGTGCACAATTGTAAGAACGGCCGGAAAGCTTACTCCATTTGATTTTAATAGGATGCCAGAGAGTGACAACCTTAATTGTCATTTGGCATCCCAAAGGCGTCGAAAGAAATATAATCTGAAGTTGAATGAATCACTTCCCCCAGATTCTTTCTGTCCCATCTGCAATAGTCCACTCAGCAAATCTGACTTGTTAAGTCTGAACAATATCGAGAACGGACAATTAAGTGCTGAAGCATTTGGTGCTAAATGTTGTTTGAGTTGCCAGTTTCAGATCCTTCCCAAGGACCCCTCGTCGGTGGAGCACTTCTATTCACTTCTACCACAGCCTATCATTACCCTGGCAAAGAATGACAATGGTTGCAATTGGAGATTGCTAAGGTAAGACGTTACAGTTACAACTTCATGCTTATAATTTGTTGGCGATTAGGCAAAATTTCAATTAAGACTATTCCAAGACCTCTGTGAGCATTATTTTTTTCCATCAGTAAATGACTTGCATTATGCAAGTATGTGTCAGTGTGTCTGCTTCATCTAATTTTAGGATAGTGCTCGGTGATATGCCAAAATATTCAAATTTCTTTGTATGTTTCTTTTATTTTCTCACGGAAATAGTTTTTGCAAAGTTCCTTGGGGTGTTTCGTTCACAACACGGGAGTTCCACACATTGCTGAGGATAACTTTGCATTACAAAATATGCTTGATGGGTGTATGCGTATGTCCAACTAAATGTGTCTGACGTGGATCCCACACTGACCCCCTTATCCGTGTCCAATGCGAGTACCGTATAAGTTTACAATGAGCTATGTTAACAAGGGTCCATGTAACATAGCTTGAGGCTATGAGGGACTTTGTAATTTTTTTTTAAAAGAGTAGTTTCAATGATTATGATTATCTGGAGACCATGCGTATTTGAGGCTCCTTCACTTCTGAAAATGGATAAATGGTCCAAAGATTTTGTTTTCCTATTTCCTTGAGTCGTATAACTGCTTTGTGCTAAGTTTCTGTATGTGCTCTTTCTTAGGGAGCAAATACAAGATTGCTTGCTTTCAGACAGCGAAGATGGAACCTGAACTTGCTATTTGCTCGTTTTCAACTTCTTCTGCGGATAAATCTTCTCACTCTAGATGCTTAGCGCATTTTAAGCAATGGTTTTCATTGCTAGAGTCGATACGTTCGTAAAGGGATATGGCTTTAGCAGCAACAGCCAAATAACAAGGGAAACGTATAGGCTTTCTGTATCGTTTTGGAGACGAGATCATGAATGTTCGGTATTAATCCAGCTTTTGCTGATGTCAATCTTTTGAGGTGATGCAAATTCATGTTTGATCTGATCAAATGTTCTGTTTACATTGATTAAATGTTTAAATATCCATCTGTGGATAAAATTCAGTGCTTTTAGTTTTTGGTAGTTTGTTGTGAGAATGAAATATAGATTTGTATCTTCTATTTTCCTTTTTTTCCTAGAACAATGACTGGTTCATAATCAATAAGATTTGGTTAATTCCCCTTGTGTTTGTTGCACGAAAATCGGAATTTTTGAACGGGGTTGATAATCAATAAAATTAGTAAAGTCGAGTACTAAATGTTGGGGTTAAGAAGCACCTTCAAGAAGTTGCTTTTTATTACATTCCAGAATAGTAGGATAGACAGAAGAAAAGACATTCTTGCTTTGCATGGACATCTATAGCCAGTAAGTTGGCGCACTTGTTGCTTTCTCTCATGATGTGTTCGAACGGTGGGGATCCCAGTTGGAGGAAGAGGCTCCTGCAATCAAGAATAAGTCGTTTGCTGTAACTTGGATGAGTCGGATCACATTGACCCATGTCCGTTTTGATCACGACATTTGCGATGTTTGTGGAGGGTAGAATTCTGGAATCCGTATGGTGCCTCTAAACCTGCAAGACAGAGAACCGTTAGAGCACCTTTGCCCTTCGTGGCAAAGGCCCTCCGATGCTTAAGTTAGTATGAGGATACTAAGTAAGCAAAGAGTAATGCGTATGAATAGATTTCACAGCGTACCTCTTCCCGTAGGCACAATGCTTGTATTTCAATGCTTGTATTTATAGGTATAGGTTAGCTTGCTGATCAAGGGTCCTCGTTGCCCTAGTTTTCTTATCACGTTAGGAAACCCTTCTTAATAGGACTCATCCTATTAAGTGCAGTTCCATTATCTCATTGGTCTTCCATGGTTAATGGGATTCTTTTTCATATAGGACTTACTCTCATATGTTTGTGCAGTACGACTATCAATAGGATCCTTCATTCCTTATCCGATATGGAATGCTCACGTCATTCCCCTAATCACGGGATACGTCTCTTATCACGTAAAAGAGTATTCTAGACCATTCCAGAACGCCCTACCGTTCTGTTAGCCCAATAGTGGTGTAACAGTGCTGCCACATAGCTCGGCTACACCTTCACAGGTCTGTAGACCCTCGGTCCGAGCTGTGCATAGCTCGGCCTGATCCTGCACCCTATCGTGGTGCCATGGTTAACTACGTGTTTCGTGCCTGGCCCTACTCGTGGCCTCTACAGCTCGGCTCCCCTGTGGGGCACCCCCATGCTGTGCAGCCGTGCTAGGGCACTCAAAAGGGTATACGGGTTTTACCCTCTCCAATCGCTCCCCAGCTCTGACCGTCACTGTTGTAGTGATGTTTCAGAGCTTGTACCGAGCTAATTTGTGATTGGTTAGATTTGCTGCAAAGATCTGACCCTTCACATGGCCTCTCCATCACGTGGAGGGGCACGCCCGCGTTCGTATTTAATGCGATGTGATGCCCGCTGCACATCTGATAAGACCAAAGGACGGTTTAAGGGGCATTTTCGTACAATGTTCCCTCGTTTTTCATGCGGAGCCACTTACACACTGTTTCAAATTGGCAAAACCCTTCCATTTTCCCCTTTACTCGTGTATTCATCTTTAGGCAAGGAGAGAGAAACAGAACTTGTGTCTCGCCATTGTCACCGTTCTCAAGCCCCGGGTCAGTTCCAACTTCGTTCCCTGTCGCTGGAAAACCTTCCTAGGACCTTCCAATTTCGCCTGTAAGTCTTCTGCTTCCTTCCGTCATTACCTTTTTCTCATCTCTCTCACTTAGGGTTTTACCGCCATGGGTAAACTTTTAGAACTTCTGAACTCTCCTGAGAAAATGGAGAAATTTCGGCAGGATTTCAACATCCCCGCCGGTGTCCATCTTAGTGTTCCAGGCCCCAACACCTTACCCGATTTCGACCAAACCGACGAGAAAATCCATATTCTCATCATCTTCATTACCGACTGTGGCCTGAAATTTCCCTTGGATCCGTTTCTTTGTGAGGTCAGTGAGAGATGTAGGTTAGACTTAATGCAAATGTGTCCGAACTTCATTCGGGTCGTTCTAGGCGTAGTTGCCCTAAACCGGGTCATCAATTTCTCATTGGGATGGTTTGACATTCTTAGATTATACTCTGTCGTCCCCACCATCGACAGTTCCTACTATTTTAAGGCAAGGAAAAGAGATCAACAGTTAATCACCGATCTCCCCAACTCAGCAAGGAGGACGCAAAATGATTTTCTTGTGGTGACCGGGGATTGGATGCCCAAAACTGCCGAGGGCACCCTCATTCCCTGGAAAATCCCAGTGGTTGGCTCAGGACCGCGTCAGTCCTTTCCCTTGTTTTCCTTGTCTTGTGCATTTTAGTGTTTACCCATTGACACGTTTATCCTTATTCATGGACTTTCCCATTGTTTTGCAGCTTCCAATCTAAGTGAAGGTTACTGGCTTGATCACAGCCAACTACACCGAGACCAACTCGCAGCTGCCCTCTTGTTCGACGGTTTCGAACCCATTCCAGTTGGGCTCGGCTGCGCTGCGCACGTGTTGCTCGGTTATACTCCCACATATTGGGGAGGTGTTAGAAGGGGAGGTGACGCTCGTACTCGCCATCCTTGGCCCCCCGCTCGACCCGTACTCCTTCCCAATGCCCCTGCCGAGCTTAGCCGCCGCAGGTTTAGTCAAATAAATCCCTTCAGAGGAGGTGGCACGACCCGCTCAAGAAACACTAGGGCCAGTTCATCGCAACATGTGACCATTGCATCACGAGAAGAGATCCTTACCGCGATCCCCATAATTACCAACGATTCAGAGCCGAGCACGTCCGGCAGGGGTACAGAAGAAAACCTTGAGCAACAGGTAGAAGATTACCATAGCTCGTCTTCATCCAGTGGTTACTCACCTTCTCCCCAGGCTTCGCCCGCCATTGACATGCCAGAACAACCAATCAACCTCCTCAGCATTCTTGATTTGGATATTGTCACTACCGGCGTCCCTCCACTTCCCCCAGGGTTTGGCCTTTCCGTCACTCCTCCTGCCACTAATGTGATAGACCTCACTCGGAGGCAGGCCGAAAAGAGGCCTTTAGAGGAGGGTTCCTCTCCCTCCCAACAACCGCCTTCCAGTAGGCCACGCACTGAGCCGGTAACCTCTCGTCGCTCTACCCGTAGCTCGGTAGTTTGGGCTCCGGTGCTTGCTCGCCCAGATGGGGCCTTGCTTTCCAGGGAGGACAGTATTAGCTCCCCTGAAAATGCTTTCGCCGTCGCGCAAGCAATGCGGCTCCCTACTGACGTGGAGAAGGAGAAGGGGAGTTCGTACGACAAACTCCTGAAGACCGGCCTTCAATCGAACATCAAGGTGATTTAGTGGTTGCTTATTCCTGCTAGTTTCTTTCTGTCATCTATTCTCCCCTTGTATATATATAATACGTTTCTTGCCGTTCGTGCAGGCGATGCAGAAGATGTTCGTTGATCTTGAGTGAGCTCGGGACCACGAAAAGGAGGCGAAGAAAGAGGTAACCGTCCTTCAAAAAAGGGCAGAGAAGGCCGAGAAAGACAATGCCTACCACGCCCAAATATGGAGGGATGCTAACAAGGAGAACGACGAGCTGAAGGCCAAGCTAGAGGCCGTGAAGAAGAAAATGGAGGAAACCGAACTAGACCTCCAACAAGAACTGGAGCAGACCAAGGCTGCAGCGGAGGATGCTCACAGCAGAGGTGTTCGCGAGGCGACGGCGAGTTACGTGGGCCAAATGCCCCTTGTGAAGAGCACCATATGGAACGCCTACTGGGAGAAATGCCTCACCGTGCTGGGGGTCCCTAAAGACTCCCCTCACTGGGTGGATAGGCATCTCCCAGGCCAGCCCACGACAAACCTTTAGCATGGCCAAACTCCGCCTGCAAACTTTGAGATTCCCCCTGTTGATGCTACCGAATCCACTGAGGCGAACACTGGTGAGAGGGAAGGGGTGGATGATCCAAAGGTCATAGAAGAGTCGAGCTCAGACCAGCAAATCCTCCTAGAGGATGAGCAAACCGCTTGACATCCTTTTTTGCTGCCCACTATGGCCGTTCGTGGCCTTGTAATTTCCTGAAATACTTTAGCTACTTTCAATTTCCTGCTATGGATGCTTTCTGTATGGTCCCTGGTGACCTTTTAATCCAGTTGTTCCATTTTGCTCGTAAACATTGTGTGGCTCAGTCATCTAAGCATATTCGTACTTAGAAAAAACCCACCAATTATTCGTTTGGTAGTAAGCATGTTCGTGCTTAACTTATGCCGTGCAATTTTCGTTTGCCATGCAATTTCTCGTTTGCAACTAAGTGTATTCGTACTTAGAAAAACTTAAGCAATTCTTCGTTTGCAATTTCCTAAGCATTATCGTACTTAAAAAATACTCCCTCCGTCCCAAATTGTTGGACCCTCTTTCCATTTTGGGATGTCCCAGAATAAAAGTCCCATATCTAAAAACATCCATCAAAACAGTGTCACTTTCCAGTTTTACCCTTAAAAAGTACTTTCCTCATCTCAATTGGTTTGTCCATTATCTTTTATTTTATAACGGTTTTTATGATTTTGAAAACTTTGTATAATAAAACTAATTGATATCTATCAAACAAGATTCATATTGCATACATTTTGAGTTTCATATAAAAAAATTAGCTCCACAAAATTAGCTAAAGTAATATCGACTACACTTAGGGCAAAACAGGAAAGCAATACAAAGTTTTCACATCCCTTAATAAGTTGGATTCCCCAAAAGGGTCCAACAAATTGGGACGGAGGGAGTACCAAGCAATTATTCTTTTGCCACTAAGTATATTCGTACTTAAGTAATCTTTCGTTTGCTATTAAGCATATTCGTGCTTAACCCATGCCATGCAATTTTTCGTTTGCCATGCAATTTCTCATTCGCAATGAAGTGTAGAAAAACTTAAGCAATTCTTCGTTTGCATTTTGACAACACTTATGGGTGCAGTTAGTACGCACTGCCCCCCTGATATGGATTGAGCATCTGCGTGCTAATCCATATTATCAACTAAGTAAACACAGATATAGATGTCAAAGTGAGATTGTATTCATAATCTTGAAATGAAATTAAGGGTACCCTCTCGTGGTGCCCTATTTATTTTATAACTCATAAAAGAAAATAAAAACAGGAAAACGTTGTGACTGTATTCGTAGTCACCACATACTATTGATAAAATCTACGGAGGTTTTGCACATTCCATGGTCGTGGAACAGCGTTGCCGTCCAGGTCGGCCAATCTGTACGCTCCAATTCCAGCTATGCCAGTGATCTTGTATGGAACTTCCCAGTTCGGCCTAAGCTTCCCATCCGAAGAAACCTTTGTATTGGCCAACACTTTCCTCAAAACTAGGTCTCCCACCTTGAATTCCCTAGGC
This sequence comes from Gaultheria prostrata, assembly GCA_036023075.1. Lineage (NCBI taxonomy): Eukaryota > Viridiplantae > Streptophyta > Magnoliopsida > Ericales > Ericaceae > Gaultheria > Gaultheria prostrata. The sequence continues at coordinate 9,600 of JAXBDA010002965.1, read as the reverse complement.
TGGACTTTTTTGTTGTAACTTCTCCTTAGCTGTTCTTGGTAGGCTGCCAAAGTTATCAATGCGTGCTCCCTCTTCTCCTCTGCTAGGTCAAGTTGCTCGGCTAGGGCTTGATCGTTGCCCCCTAACTCAACCAAAGCAGTGCGGTTGGTCGGTAGACCTACCTCTAACGGGATTACTGCCTCCGTGCCGTAAGCCAGAGAATAAGGAGTCTCTCCCGTAGACCTTCTTGGGGTAGTTCTGTAGGCCCAAAGTACTATGGGTAGCTCATCGGGCCATTTACCCTTCTTGCTCTCCAGCCTCTTCTTTAGGCCCTTTAAGATGGACTTGTTGGAAGCCTCCGCTTGACCATTGCTCTGGGGGTAGGCCGGGGTGGAATAGTAATTTCTGATGCCATACTGTGCACAGAAAGCTTTGAACTTGTTTCCAAACTGTGACCCATTATCCGAGATGATGGAGTAAGGGACTCCAAACCTCGTAATGATTTTATTCCAAACGAATTTTTCGACCATGGCCTCCGTGATCTTTGCCAAGGCCTCCCCCTCGATCCACTTAGTAAAGTAGTCGGTTCAAATCAAGAGAAATTTTCGTTTCCCTGTTGCCATGGGGAGTGGACCCACAATGTCCAAACCCCACTGAGCAAACGGCCATGGACTAGTCAATGGCAAAAGATCCTCAGCTGGTGCACAGATCAAAGGTGAGTACCGTTGGCACTTTTCGCATGTCTTGACAAACAGCTTTGCATCCTCCTGCATGTATGGCCACCAATACCCCTGTGAAATTGCTCGGTGGACAATGGACCGTGCTCCAGTATGACCACCACAAGTCCCAGCGTGTATCTCGTGTAAGAACTTCTGTACCAAGGCAGGATGCACACATAACAAATAAGGACCTAAATAGGATTTACGATAAAGCTTACCCTCTGGGGAGAGCCAAAATCTGGCTGCCTTGACCTTTATTTTGTGTGTTTCCCTCTTGTCCTCTGGCAGTGTTCCATCCTTTAGGTAAGCAACAACTGGGTCCATCCAGCTCGGCCCAAGATTCGTCTCCATCACTAGTTCTACCGATCTACCAATGCTTGGTTCGCTAAGGTATTCCACAATTACCGACCTTTTGAATTCCATCTGCACTGCTGACCCTAGGCAAGCGAGTGAATCTGCGTGAGCGTTTTGTCCCGAGCTAATTTGCTGGATATGGACGACCTCAAACTTATCCAACAAATCTTTGGCTGCTTCCACATAAGCCGCCATCTTTTCACTGCGTGTGCTGTACTCCCTTGATAATTGATTTACCACCAACTGAGAGTCACAAAATACTCTCAACTTGTGAATTTTTAGCTCTTGAGCGTTCCTAAGGCCTGTGAGCAAGGCCTCATATTCAGCAACATTGTTCGTCGCGCTGAACCCAAATCTTACCGCTTGCTCCAGGACCAAACTTTCAGGGGAGATAAGTACAATACCTGCCCCCGCTCCTTTGTTGCATGAGGATCTGTCAACAAAGAGCCTCCACTCCGTTGGGTCCTGGTCGGCACTTGGTATGGGCATCTCGGGCCCTGACTCCTCGTGAAGTGGAGGTGGCGGTGCCATCCGTGGTGAGAACTCTGCCACAAAGTCCGCCAAGATCTGCCCTTTTATGGCCGCCCTGGGTTGATAATCTAGGTGATACTGACTCAGCTCTACGGACCACTTCGAGATCCTTCCAGATAAGTCCGCCCGCTGAAGTATTGCCCTTAGCGGGTACTCAGTGTACACCGTGATTGGATGAGCTAGGAAGTAGTGTGGCAGCTTTCTCGAAGATACCACCAAGGCATACACCAACTTCTCCAGTGGCAAATATCTCGTCTTTGCCTCTAGTAGCACTTTGCTTACGAAGTAGATTGGTGCTTGCACGGTCCCCCTCTCTCATAAGAGGGCCGAGCTGACAGCGTGCTTAGATACTGATAAATACAGTATAAGTGGCTCCCCAGTATTTGGAGATGAGAGCAAAGGTGGGGAGGATAAATACGTCTTTAGCTCTACAAACGCCTGCTCTTGCTCAGCTCCCCATTCATACCCCTCTCTCTTCTTTAATAACTGAAAGAAAGGCCTGCACCTGTCTGAGGATTTGCTTATGAATTGATTCAGCGCTGCGGCCATACCCGTGAGCTTCTGGACTCCTTTCGTGGTCCTGGGGCTCTCGAGATTTTGTAAAGCCGTGATCTGATCCGGGTTTGCTTCTATTCCTCTCCTGGTTACCAAGTGACCCAAGAACTTCCCAGAGCTGACCCCAAAAGCACACTTTGAGGCATTTATTTCAACTTATACCTTCTCAATATGTTAAATGTCTCCTTCAGATTGGCCAGATGTCTTTGCTTCACCTTGCTTTTTACCACCATGTCATCTATGTAGACCTCCATGGTTCTACCTAGCTGCTCTTTAAACATAATGGTGGCCAAGCGTTGGTATGTTGCTCCTGCGTTTCTCAGCCCGAAGGGCATGACCTTATAGCAGTATAGACCTCTAGGGGACATAAAAGAAGTCTTCTCTTGATCGGGCTCATACATGGCTATTTGATGGTATCCCCTGTATGCGTCAAAGAAACTCATCCTTTCATAGCCTGCTGTTGCATCCACTAGCTGGTCAATTATGGGGAGGGGAAAGCTGTCTTTGGGACATGCTTTATTGAGGCTGGTGAAATCCACACAGACCCTCCACTTCCCATTCTTCTTTTTCACCATAACAGTATTGGCTAGCCATTCTGGGTAGTACACCTCCTTTATTGCATCTGCTTCGAGCAGCTTGTCAACTTCTTCGATCACAGCGTCTGCGTGCTGTGGTGCCGATCTCCTCCTCTTCTGGATCACCGGTTTATGTTGTGGGTCGATGTTCAGATGGTGGCAAATGATCTCGGGGTCAATTCCTGGCATCTCCTGTGGTGTCCAGGCAAACACGTCCATGTGGTCTTTCAAGAAATTCACTAATTCTCGTTCCTCGTGCTCGTCTAAGTTTTCACCGATCAAGAAGTACCTCTCCTGGTCGCTCTTGTCAACCTGTACCTTTTTTAGTCCTTCCACCACCTTCTGATTTGGGTCACCCCTACGTCTTCCAGGGTCGGCTGATCAGGCACCTCCACAGTTTGCACGTACTGTGGTTTTGGTGCTCCTTTCAAAATCAAATTGAAACATTGGTCAGCCACCTTCTGGTCTCCTCTGATTAATTCGATGCCATCTGGTCCCGGGAACTTGATTTTCTGGTGGTAGGTGGATGGTATCGCTTTCATCTTATGCATCCATGTCCTGCCTATAATCACGTTATAGGTGGACAGAAGATCTACTACCAGGAAATCAGTTTTGAGTACGGTTGATCCTGCTCGTACCGGTAAGGTCACCTTCCCTACCGGCCACACCGGGTGTGAGCTAAAGCCGACCAATGGTGTCAAGCTCTTCTTGAGGTTGTGACAGGCAGGTTCATCTTTTTGAAGGTGCTGTAATACATAATCTCCGTGCTCGCCCCCTGGTCAACCAAAATCTTTTCCACGTCATACTCCCCTATTCGTAGGGTTATGACCAGAGCGTCGTTGTGTGGAAGAGTGACTCCCTCCAAGTCTTTGTCTGAAAAAGTTATGGGAAGCTCCACCACTCCCTCTTCCCTTGTTCGCTTCAGGCCGAGCTTCAGCGCTTTTTGTGAACCGTTCAGTCGGCGTACATGCCGAACTTCGTTGCTTGTGTAAGGGATCGCGAGTCCATGTATCATATGGACTGTCCCCTTTGGCGGTTTATCACAATCCAAATCCTCGTTCTGCTCGGTGCATTGCTGCTCGTCTGCTAAGAACTCCTTTAGGTGCCCAGCGGCCACCTGTTCGTCCAAAAACTTCTTGTACTCCCCGCAGTCCTCAGTCATGTGCCCCTGATCTCGGTGATAGCTACAATATTGATTGCTGGCTCTCCTCTTCATTGGGTTCCCGGTCATCTTTGGTGGCCTTCTAAACCATGGCTGATCTTTGATGCGGTAAAGCATCTTGTAGATCGGCATGTTGAACGTTGCTAAAACACTAAAGTAGGATTTTGGGTCTGGGACGTCCCTCCTCCCCGTTCCAAACTCCTTCTTGCCGTTGTTGTATTCCTTTTTATAAACCTTGGGCTCTTGAGGCTTCCTCGGGGGGGTCTGGAGCCGTCCTGACACGATCTTGCCTCCTGAACGGATGATATCATCCTCTACCCGGGCGTGCTCTTGGATTCTCTCCATGACTTTGGTAATGGTCTTGATCGGGTGCATAGTAAGTGATTCTCGTTGCTATGCATGGGCAGGCTCGTTTTGAACGTTGCCAGGGCGTACTCCTCACTGCAGTTCTCAATCTCGTTGAACGTCTCCCAATACCTCTTGGCGTAATCTCTCAAGGTCTTTTCATCCTGTTGCCTCATTGCCGTCAAGACATCGAAGGTTTTTGGGGCAGCACGGCTTGTGAGAAATCGTGCACAGAACTCCTCAGCAAGCTGTACCCAACAAAGTATCGACCCTGCCGGTAGCTTGTGATACCAACTGAGCGCCACCCTCCCAAGGCTAGAAGGGAACATCTTGCACAACACGACATCATCGTTCTCATGCATGAACATGGCCTGCTGATAGTGCTGGATGTGCATGACGGGGTCGGTGTGTGTTTCATAGAGCACGAACGTGCCGTGTTTGACCTTGCTTGACATCTTTTCCGTCCTAATCCAATAGGCAAGGGGGGAAGCTGCTATTTGCCCCAAGGCCTCTTTCGCTGCTTGTCGTGCAGTTTTTGGGCCACCTCCTGGGCGAGCATCCCCATAACGATCCCTGGCCCTCTTCTTATTAGATCCAGATCTCTCGTATCTGTCTCTAGCATGTTTCTTCCCACAGCCCTCCTCGTGGGAGTGGCTCCTCTCTCTCCTTTTTCGTGGAGAATCCTTCTTTCCTGTGGACTGGTTTTCCCGTGGCCGACGGTCATTGGCCTTCCTGGGCTCTTCCTCTCGTTGCACGGTGTGCGATCGAGAGTGGAGATCCTTCTCGGCCTCCTTGAGGCGTTGCTTTAAGTCTTCAACCTCCCGTTCTTGTCGGGCAAGTTGCCGGGCTAACTCCTCGGCCTCCTGCTCCCGCTGATCACGACTTTTCTCGTGGTCACGAGACCTTTGGCCAGAGTTCCTCCCATCACGTGGGGGACTCCGGCCTCTTATCTCCTCAGAATGGGATTGCTCCCGTTCATACCTCACCGGGGTCACAGATCGTCGGTGTCGGCCCCTGTACTTTGGTATCTCTTGTATCCTATCGAAACGCTTCGATCCATGGCCCTTCCGAGGAGCGGTGCGGGCCGTGGGTGGTCGTTTCTCCTTCGTTTGGGGCAGCGGCGTGACCAGTCCGTCGTCTCGTGATGTCTCACGCCTGGGAGTCGGAAGTACCGGTTCGGATGCAGCCATGGATTGATTTTCTTCTTAATCACAAACAATGAAGCTTTTTTGTGTCGTTTTCCCACAGACGGCGCCAATTGTGGAGGGTAGAATTCTGGAATCCGTATGGTGCCTCTAAACCTGCAAGACAGAGAACCGTTAGAGCACCTTTGCCCTTCGTGGCAAAGGCCCTCCGATGCTTAAGTTAGTATGAGGATACTAAGTAAGCAAAAAGTAATGCGTATGAATAGATTTCACAGCGTACCTCTTCCCGTAGGCACAATGCTTGTATTTATAGGTATAGGTTAGCTTGCTGATCAAGGGTCCTCGTTGCCCTAGTTTCCTTATCACGTTAGGAAACCCTTCTTAATAGGACTCATCCTATTAATTGCAGTTCCATTATCTCATTGGTCTTCCATGGTTAATGGGATTCCTTTCCATATAGGACTTACTCCCATATGTTTGTGCAGTACAACTATCAATAGGATCCTTCATTCCTTATCCGATATGGAATGCTCACGTCATTCCCCTAATCAAGGAATACGTCTCTTATCACGTAAGAGAGTATTCTAGACCATTCCAGAACGCCCTACCGTTCTGTTAGCCCAATAGTGGTGTAACCGTGCTGCCACATAGCTCGGCTACACCTTCACAGTTCTGTAGACCCTCGGTCCGAGCTGTGCATAGCTCGGCCTGATCCTGCACCCTATCGTGTGGTGCCATGGTTAACTACGTGTTTCGTGCCTGGCCCTACTCGTGGCCTCTACAGCTCGGCTCCCCTGTGGAGCACCCCCATGTTGTGCAGCCGTGCTAGGGCACTCAAGAGGGTATACGGGTTTTACCCTCTCCAATGTTCACGCGGAGAACGTTGCGTCCATCCCTAAGAGCGCAAATTCCGGTTGCAGTAGAACAAAAATGTTGAGCCCCAATCCCTACTAGGTTGAGTACATCGTAGTTGGTTCAACAGTTTCTTTGATGGTACCGTTGAAAAGCACGGCCATAGAGGTGGTCTAAACATAAGACATGGTGAGTTTCGCAGATGAAGTCCAATTCAAGTCTGTCAAAGGCCTTTCCCAGGTCTGGTTTGATTAACATTGGATTCCGAGCGGTCTTTTGGGTTCCGAAAGGTGAACCGTCTCTTGGACCAAAATGACATTATCAGATCCCCTAAGGCCAGGTACGAAACTTGATTGAAAAGGGCTAATGAGATCGTCCGCGAGTGGTCAGGCGCGAAACTAGGGGTTTTGTGATGAAACCTGAGGATAATGTTGCACAAGTGATGACTCTGTAGTGGTGAACATAATCCGGGGAATTGACCCAGGATGGTTTTGAATTGGATCGGGTTCTCAGTAAAACTGAGTTGGGCCTCAAAAATAGAAAATGGGCCTATTTATTTTTAGAATTTAATGGCCTCCTAGCATTGTTGGATGCAATTTATTGGGCCTTTTTCCCCTAACCTCTATACTGTGCTAACCTATATACTTAGGGGCCTTAAAATGGGCTGTTTTTGGGTGGCTCAGACGTTGGCCTACTGGGCTGAGCGTGAGGAAGAAAAATTTTAAGTTGGACAGTTCTGACCCCTTCATTTTGAAAATTTTCTGATGGTTGCAAGGCTTACTAGGTTGAAATTCGATTTTTGGAAGTTTGTTGGAAGCTTCAGAAACCTGATTCCTTTGTCTGGATTGTTTAGAAATATTTGTAAAAGCTCTGTTCCACATTCTTTGTTTGGTTTCGGATTTGTCACTTTACAACCTGAGTTTTCATTCGGTAGAAATAGATCTTTTGGAGGCTCAACCAAGTCTCCTTTGTATTTGGTACTGCTGATATTGTTCCTAGATAGCCTTGGAGACGATGGCATTTCTGAGGGTTTTGTCATTGTAATCGGAACAAGTATGTTGTCATTTGGTACTCGTTTGAAGTTTTATTCTGATATTTAGAAGGAGATTGTACGATTGGCGGTCAACTCTGCTGAGAGTTGTCACCTCTCTTGCTCGTGATCTGATTCTAGTGTTTTTTAATCGAGTGTTTTGGAATTGAAAATCACGACTATTTAGCTCACATTTGAGAAATTACATCAATCAATCGAATATTTAACACATCACCTATCGTTTTCTTGCAAAAAATTTAACATGCATGCTAAGGCATATTCAAAATATATTCTCTCCGTGCCGGCCATGTCGTTCTACTTGAAGTATTATTATATTCTAAATATATATCATTATTTTTATCATCAATTCTAAATATATATTCGTTGGCGTAACTTGTAAAACAACTGAAGTCTAACTTATTTTTCTGCAAATGCCAACCAATTAGAACCTTGCTTATTCGGAATTAAAAATTGAAATTGGCAATGTTCTCCAAAATATTTACTACTTTGTTGGACCGGCGTTGAGATTCTCAAGCAATTTTTAAATTGCAATTTGACATCTTAAAAATGGTAAATTAGAGAACAGTACTCGTTCCTTACATTGGAAATTAAAAAGGTCATGAAAAGCCCAATGTCATTTAAATAAATTTCTGCATAGCTGGAGTTGAGATTCTTGAGAAATTTATAAATTACAATTTGACATCATACAAAGGATACATCAATGACCAACATCAATGACCGATCTGAGTACATAAGAAGTTTAAAAAGGTCGGGAAGCCCAATGCCCTCAAAATAGTTAGTGCTTAGTCAGATCCGAGTTAAGATTCTCAAGTAATTTTTGAATTGCAATTTGGCATCATATAAACTGTGACTGGTAATCGTTGATACATTGGAAATTAAAAAGATCACGAAGCAAAATGACGTTTAAATTAATTATGCATAGCTGGAGTTGAGATTCTTGAGCATTATTTAAATTACAGTTTGACATTATACAGACCATGGTACTTAGAGACTGACACTCGGTGACGTATGAAGTTTTAAAGGTTGTGAAGCCCAATGTCTTCAAAATATTTAGTGCTTAGTTGGATTGAAATTGAGATTCTCAAGCAATTCTTGAATTGCAATTGGACATCATACAAACAGTGACCGGTAGTCATTGATGCATTGGAAATTGAAAAGGACATGAAGCCCAATGTCATTTAAATTAATTTTTGCATAGCTAGAGTTGAGATTCTTCAGAAATTTTAAATTATAATTTGATCAAAGCCAATGTCCAACTGGACAGGAACTTCTAAAGTTCAGTTAGTTTTCGGAGAAACCTACATAGTACATCCATGGTCCTTTTTTATAAGTGAGTTTCATATTACTCCCTCCGTCCCAAAATTTTTGTCCGATCCGCAAAACGAGGACCTAAAAATAATAAGTCTTTTAAAAGAAAATTTTCTAATTTTTTTCATAAATTAAAAGTACTCGTTGATATCTAGTAACTTGTTAAAAAAAATGAATTTTTCTTGAAATTTTTTGTGTTATTTTCAAATTCTCGTTTTGCGGACCTGACAAAAATTTTGGGACGGAGGGAGTAACAAACAGTTACGGGAAGGTCAACCAAATTCGAAAACGCCAAGAAAACATATAATCCAAACTAATGTCCCACTGGACAGGTACACCTAGATCCAAAGATAATATGGGGGAACATACATCTATGGTCTTCTTTATAAGTGGACTTTTTATTAAACAAGGCGTAAAGGGAATGCCACCTGAATTTATAAAGTCTTAGAAAACATAAAGTCATACTAATGTCCAACTGGACAGTAGATCTAGATCCAAAGATTTAAAACTTGAGTTAGTTTAGGGGACAACGTACATCTCTAGGCCTCGAAAACATAAACTTGAGTTAGTCTTGAGTTATTTTAATAGTTTTGGGCACAACATAGTATTTCCTTCGTCCCAATTTGTTCCGCCCTTATTCCTTTTTGGGATGTCCCAAAATATTTAGCTTATTTCAAAACTTTCCATTTTTGGATGTCCATTTTACCATTTTGCCCCTCATTTATTTTACATTTAAAAATTTGCTTTAGAGCACAATTACGTGGATTATGATGTGCACCCAGTAAAAACCACCTCAATTATTGAATACAAAATCAACTTTTTTAATCAAACTCATCGAACACCAAACCAATTTTTTCAATCAAACTCCTTGAATACAAAACCAACTTCATTTTTCTGTCCAAAGCATAGAATTACGTGGATATCCACCAGTAGCAACCATAACAAGTTTACAAGGTCAGTTACATCTAAGCATGAAAAGAACAAAAAGGGAGAAATATGGGATCTGCATTTTGCTTTTACTATC
>JAXBDA010002964.1:0-38197 GCA_036023075.1 Gaultheria prostrata | reverse complement strand
GAATCCGGGGGCAAAGCCGTAATTTTCTCTTCTGTCCTTCCCTCTTCTACAGTGGACTCATTTTACCAAATGCCTCATTTTATCAAATGAGGTGAAAGGATGATAAAATCACCTCATTTTATCTAACCGAAAACCCGCCCTTAGGTCTGTTAATGAACCGGATTCGATCCGAATCCGCTATGATCCGAATCCGAATAGTTCAAATATGAATCTGAATCCGAATTTGACAAACGCAATATTGATAATCCGAATCTGAAAATTCGTACATCTGATCCGAAATCCGATTTAATTCTTTTTACATATCCAGAATTTTAGCAAAAAAAATAATTTGTTTATGTTTATGTTTTTGTTAGCAGATCCCCCAAACTTGAAATGTTGGATTAATCATTTACTGATCCCCCGTTACTTGTAGGAATTCACCCTCCACTCTTGACTCTACTCCTCTTTCGTCTTCTGTATTTCAATTACTCTCTCTCTAGACTCGAGCTGCTCTCGCTATGTCGAATCTGTATTGTATGGCCGCCAATTCGTTGTTCAGGGGGCTCGGTCGGCATCTATAAGCAATTCGTCAACCATGTCCGAGCTACTTCCTTGCTCTCAGGAAGAAGTTGATGATCGGTGAAAGCTAAGATCGTCCATGTCATTTGAGAGAGAGAGAGATGTTCGTGCTTTTTTTTTCATTCTCTAGAACGTGACTGATAATCTGATATGTTTGTGCTTTTTTTTTTAAGTATTTTAATTCGGATATCCGAATCCGATTTGGTAATATCTGAATCCGATCCGATAGAGATTCGGATTTTTTGGATTCGGATTAACGGATTATCGGATTGTCGTTATTGGATTCGGATCGGATTTTTTTGAATCGGATCCTGATCGAATGCAGATTGAATTCGGTCCATTGGCAGGCATAGTTCATCTTATAACTAGTCCAAACAAACGCAGGGTTTGTGGGCAAAAACTAAGGCTCATAGATCTGGACGATGCTCAACTTGTTCAGATCTTTAAAAAATATGCAAGGCATAAGCGCAGACGAGTACATACTATTGAGGATATAATTGGAACGATCCTCTTGTGTTTCGCACACCTCAAAGACGTGTGCTACGCTAGCATCCTTTTTTGTGCTCGTTATTCTCCAATGGTTTTCTGCCGGTGCTAGAGAAGCTTTATTCATGTATGCGTTTTGCTTGAATTTGCTATATATCATTTTGAGAGTAGACGTTCCTCTTACTTTGTTGATTGTCTGATTTTTTTGTTCTGAACGTCTCCTTATGAAAGACAGTTTCTTGTACCCTTTCCTTATTATTAATAAAAAAATTTCTCTTCCAAAAAAAAAAACGGTTCATCTTTCTTCAGATATCATTTATCAACGGATGCGATTTAGTCGGGTTTGTAGAGATATCGTTTTTCAACGGCTGCGATTGATGTTCCACGAAGGTAGCTTATTGATTTTTTTGTTTTTTGCAATGGTTTATGTGATGTACTGTAAGAGAGTGATTGCCTTTATTTTTGTAATAAATTCTCTTTTTAACTTTTTTGAGTTAGTGAAATGGGGCATGAGTCGGGTCGACAAAGGAACTCGTTGGAGGTGGACAAATCTCCCATGTGAACTTGTAGCTTTCACAAGCTAATAAAGTCCCAAGAAGTCCGCAACTTGGACTAAGGCCTCCATGCGGGCCATCTGATCCGATGTTTCCGGTTCATGTTTTCTTTTGTTGTTTCTTTTTTCTCTGTTTGCCAAGCAATCTTTTTGCCAAGTAAAAGATGAAATTGGGGGACCAACGTAGCAATTCTTTCTTTGGCAATACCCGGTTTGAGACATAACTACTAACAGAGCGAGCCCATGACGACAACTCTATTAAAATGTTAGGGTGGACCAAGGACCCTTACCAACTGCTTGAAAAGTATTTTCTTTTTCTCTTTTGCGAAAATACTGATCAAAATCATTTTTTCCGAACAAAATTAATTATGGAGGAATGGGAACATCCAAGGAACTGCAAGAAATCCATTGATGAGGAAAAATCCCCATGCGTCATATTTATTTCGACTCCTGTAGGTAAATCTATATTCCTCTCGAGAAGATTTTGGGTGAAAATAGGGTATGTGTGACGTGGTATCCGTGCGGTACGTCCAAGCCGTCCAAAAATGCAACCCTCGGTCAGGATTGAAACACATTTTTTTTTTTTTTAACTCCGCTCGGCTTGAAACACACTTTTTCTTTTCTTTTTAAAAAAATCCGTTTGGCATTTCAATCAGGACCGTCGATTGTATTTTTAGACTGCCCGGATGTGCCGCACGACTGGCACGAGTACCACGTGGTACTCTCCCCATACCCAATATAATTCTTTGATCCTCTCAGATGGAGGATTGGGTCGGCAACCGTCGGATATGGCACCAAAGGATTGAATGGCCCCACCAAAATCAGTTTTTTTTTTGCCGTACGATAGAAACCAGCGGAGTTTGTGGGGAAGTTAATTAGTAGGTTAAACAATCAAACAGGGTTTGATGTCTCTTTATATACTCGAACCAAAAACCTCCCCAGATTTATAATCGCATTCGAATTACCCTTGTAAGATTTGTAAAAGGTTATTATACCAATAGACTTAATGAGCCAAGTCTATATATATATAATCCCCTTCTAATAAGTGTCTCTCATTTTAAAAATAGTGCGGCCCTAGGGGTATTTTGGACTTTACAGACCAAATCTCGACCATCCGAACCGCTCAGTGTTTTTAAGGCCCTCGCGAGGAATCTCCAAAAAAAATTACCCTTAAAGACTTGATCCTATCAATTTTTTATAAACACTATATATGTATAGTATAAACACTATATATGATTGGATCAAGCCTTTAAGGATATGGAGTATACAAGCGAGGTTTTTTTCCTCCAAGCAAAGTTTCGGCATGCTAAGCTTCTAAATGAGCCCAAAATTCGAGCTCGAGCTCAACTTGTTTGTTAAATGAATCGAGCCGAGTCAAACCGAGCCTTAACGAATTTAGCATCGAGCCAGTTCGTTTACAGCCCTAAACTGCACAACAATTGTCCATGCGGCATCGTAGGCTTCCATATACAAGGGAGAGAAATTGTCAACTGTAGCGCTACAAGCCTACAATCAAGTATGGGCTTTTGCTTTACCTTAACGACCAAAAACTACCGAAGGGCCAAAAGTGAATCCTCACCGTAAAACCAGTAATCACGAAGACCGGAGGGGGGGTGCTGGACCCCGCATGTTTAGTTTAATCACGCCTTTGCACCCGGCTTTAATCCCTTTATTTATACCCCTCCATTACTTCTCTCAAGTGATCATCATCCTCCCCTAACCCCCTCTCTCTCCCTTCATAGCTTTCTCTCTCTACCCTACAGAGAAAAAAAGAGAGAGAGAGGAAAATGGAAAATTCTTCACTACTCTCTCTCTTCTTCCTCCTCTCTCTCCTCACCCCTACACTCATTTCCTCCTCACCTGTTCAAGACCCTGAGCTAGTAGTACAAGAAGTACACAGGTAATAAATTAGCCCTACGTTGTACATATTTATGAACATGTTTGCATTAATGTATTTATTTAGTACTCCTAAATATTTAGGGAATGTTTTGTTGCCTCAAATGATTGAGAAAACATGTGAAATACTCCTAAGTATTTAGGGAATGTTTTGTTGCCTCAAATGATTGAGAAAACACGTGTCAGACTGTTTTTGCACCATGTGTTACACACTTGCAAGTCTGTTTCAGAGTGGTCGCAGAAAATGACATTGTGTAATCAAATCTACTACGAAAGTACTTTGTGTTCAACAATGTAGAATGGAATGACTCTAAATTGCGGAATAATTTTTCCTTTTTTGATATACCTTATGTCATTTTTACGAAAAAGTAAAGCATTTCAAAAACGGAAAGTGTGTGGTATGGGAAGAGAAACCAAGAAAAAAAAAAAGAAACTGTACTGTCCTTCTTTCGAAAAAATAGTCATTCTGTTCTATTTGCATTCTAGTCAACCAAATGGTCTACTAACAATAATGCTAGGAACACCATCATCAGAAATAATCCCGAACACAATTCTTCATATATACGTAAGTCCTATACATAACTGACATTTATCAAATGAGGGGTTGTCTTTGGGATTGTATCCGGATAGTTGTGTTTCTAGCCTCTCTAACTCATGTATATAGCATCGATTTAAGCTAATCGATGCTATATACTCCAGGTAGCCTTTTGCAATTTACTGAGGCTCTTATAGTAATTTCCAAAGTTTTTAGAAACACCCTATCACATTTCCCAAACTATTAATGTGTAAGTGTAACATTTTCTCGTGTGTATAGGAGCGTCAATGCATCAAGGAGGAACTTGGGATATTTTTCATGTGGGACGGGCAACCCTATAGACGACTGCTGGCGGTGTGACTCAAATTGGGAAAAAAATCGCCAGCGGCTCGCAGATTGCGCAATTGGGTTCGGCAAGAACGCCATCGGAGGACGAGATGGTAAAATCTATGTGGTCACTGACTCCAGTGACCACGATGCGGTGAACCCTAAACCCGGGACCCTCCGCCACGCGGTCATCCAAGACGAGCCGCTATGGATCATCTTCGCACGCGACATGGTGATCAAATTGAAGGAAGAATTGATCATGAACTCGTTCAAGACAATCGACGGTCGAGGATCGAGCGTGCACATCGCGGGGGGGCCATGCATCACCGTACAATTCGTGACCAACATTATCATACATGGAATAAACATACACGATTGCAAGCAGGGAGGGAATGCTATGGTGCGGGACTCCCCACGGCACTACGGATGGAGGACGGTATCGGACGGTGACGGGGTGTCGATTTTCGGGGGTAGCCACGTGTGGGTGGACCATTGCTCGTTGTCGAATTGTAAAGATGGACTGATTGATGCGATTCATGGGTCCACGGCCATTACAATTTCGAATAATTATATGACGCACCATGATAAGGTCATGCTGCTGGGTCACAGCGATTCATATACACAAGATAAGAATATGCAGGTCACTATTGCGTTTAATCACTTTGGGGAAGGTCTTGTTCAAAGAATGCCAAGGTAAAGTACCAAATCTAGAAGAAGAAGAATTCGACAGTTTTATTTTTTTATTGGCAAAAGAAAATTTTATTATACGAAGAATTCGACATTTGCTTGATTGTTTTTTAAAACCAGTTTTTTAGAACACCCTTTTTTTTTTTTTTGTGAAATTTGGTTTGTTGACCGATTTTGAAACTTATTTTCCAACTTCTTTATGAAAAAAACCCATTTTTTAAGGAAGGACCAAAAAAGTGTATTTAAAATAAGGAAAAACCATATCGGGTATGAGTGAAAAAAACAATTTCTAAAATGAGTTATGAGAAAATAGAAATGAAAAAAAACCCATTTTTGGTAAGCAACAATGAATCGTAGAGGATTGTGTTGATACATGACGTGAAAGGTACTTGGTCCTCCGAATGTTTAAAGGTTGTGGTCATATTTTCGGCAATTAACCAAAGGATGTGCTGGCACGAGCCATTGAAACCAAACAACCTAACATAAGTCATGTCATGTCTTGCCTAGCCAGGTTATCACTGTATTTTTTGAACTATTAAAAAAATTTAAAGTTGGGACATGGTTTTATGGGTTATTTGAGATTAATGATGTTTTCACACATGCAGATGTAGGCATGGTTACTTCCATGTGGTGAACAATGACTACACCCATTGGGAAATGTATGCCATTGGAGGGAGTGCTTCACCCACTATCAATAGCCAAGGAAACAGATTTCTTGCCCCTAATGCCAGATTCAAAAAAGAGGTGAGAATTCAAATTCATAATCATAACATAGTATTCCTTTCGGGAAAGTGTTTGATACCGGAAAGAAAACCCATAAAATGTATCTAACGGGTGAAATCCACCCGGCCTGGTACTGTACCAGGCCTCATTTCTTTCAACAAAAGGCACCATTTTCTTCGCTTTTGAAAATGAAAGAGGTGAGAATTGATCAGAGTAGAATTTTCCACACTTTCTTGGAATTTTTACTAGGTGACCAAACATGAGGATGCACCGGAGAGCGAATGGAAACACTGGAATTGGAGATCAGAAGGTGACCTAATGTTGAACGGTGCATATTTCACCCTATCTGGTGCTGGAGCTTCATCAAGCTATGCTAGAGCCTCAAGTTTGGGTGCAAGGCCATCTTCCGTCGTCGGATCGATCACGACCGGCGCGGGTGCACTCAATTGCAGAAAGGGTTCCCGCTGCTGATCATAACCCACCACCACTTTTTATTTGTTTAAGAAAATTTTGGTGGTACTTTCAAATTCTAATTTGGTGCCAGATGAGGAAAAAGTGAAGGGAATTTAGGGCACATGCAAGAAGTCCAATTTCTACTGCTAGGATTTTTACCTTTCCTTTCCCTCCATTTTACTTTTCTTTTTGTTTTTTGCTTTTTGCTTTTTAATTATTGTCAAATACAACCTCAGCCTCTTACTCTGAGAACCATTGGGAATTCTATTGTCAGTCCTGGTGGAGGAGAAAGCAAGGGCAGAAGTGTTGATATCTAATATAAATATATATTTATATTCTCTCTCTGTCGAAAATAATATTGATTGTAAGCGTAAAAAATCTCGTCATTTGCAAATAAAAAGTCGTGAATACGACAAAGTGAAACACCATATCGTAGTTGCTATAGTAGTCATATTCATGTCAAGTAGTGATACTGTCACGTGATATCACTGTTACATCCAATATGTAAATTTTACCCGTTTCTTATATCACACACCCATCTATGCACGCTTCAATATAGATGTTTATGTGTACGTATATATGCATAAGAACAAACTCTACGTTTGTTTGACCGGAGATAAAAGGGAATGAGATGAAATCCCTTGGAATATGATAGGATATGAAATCTTTGGAATATTGCTCAGGATATCAATAGATAGAGAAAATCCATAACCGGTGTTTGTATTCAACGGAATATAGCCATTGGAAATCACTTTTTTGTTATAACACATGGCCAACAGGGGGAAATCCCATCCAAATCAAGCGCAACAAATACCGAATTTTGAGTTTCACGTCATTCTATCTCTTATTCCACCCTCCAAATTCCATATAACAAACAAGGCCAAAGTGCATAGAGGACAAGAGAAACAGATAACCCGAGTGCAGACAAATAAATATGCAAAGCTTCAAAAAAATACCAGCCAAATGAATTCAAGTGCTTGAGCTGCTGCATAATAAATGAATTGGACAGAAAAGAACAAAACTAATTAAAGAGGTCATCATTGGGCTCAATGCATGGAATTTTTAAATTAAAAAAGGTGGGAATCTTAATTACTAGATTATTGATTAAACTAAACAGAACCATATGCAGTACTGTAGTAGCTAGATTCCAAGCACCACGTTACACATCTAATTAAGTAACCAAACCAATGCTTTTTAACCCAAGTCACTAGCACAAATTCAATATAATTATTTTTAAACCAAAAGGTATAATTGGAAGAAGTTTTTAATCCAGAAAGTCTAGGTATTCATAATGGGTACCCAGAAAGTATTCAGAATTTGAAATTTAACGGTCCACATTTAATTCAAATGAATCCGAACCATTGAATTTCAAATTTTGGGTACTGTCTGGGTACCCATTTTGGGTATGTAGCGGTGCTCGCTCCTACATAAACTACTAGGCCCAAAGTCGGTTGGGTGGGAGCCATTTGAGCATTTTAACAGAAAGAGGAAATTAGGGATTTGATGGGACAAAGGGGGAAAGAAATCACATGCCTTAAGAGCTTCTTTTCATGGAGATGTCACATGTTAGACTATCAATTAGTTACTACTACTTTATCTTTGACTATTAAGCTGCACCAAAAAATACCTTCAAAAAATAAAGTTAAATACTTTATTGATCCGGTCTGCAGGCAATTAAAGAAGATTGGAAATTTAAAATCCATGTAGTGCTCATTTGCACCCTTGATATTGAAGATAAGGCACGACAAGGAAAAAACACCTACTCCATCCGTTCTAAATTTTTTGTCCGGTCCGTAAAATGATAACTTAAAAATAACACAAAAAATTTCAAGAAAAAATCAATTTTTTTAAAACAAGTTACTAGATATCAACGAGTACTTTTAATTTATGAAAAAATTTAGAAAATTTTCTTTCAAAAGACTTATTATTTTTAGGTCCTCGTTTTGCGGACAGGACAAAAAATTTGGGATGGAGGAAGTAATAAGTAAGTCATTTTATGTCAGTTCCACACTAGCTATACCGTCCTCGTCTCTGGTTGCCTACGCATTTGCAGTAAGCCTTTCTTTGTTTTCCCCAATTAGCAAACACAGAAACTCGATGTGTACGATCGTCCGTGTGTGTTTTCGATGGTCCAGATTTAAAAAAAAAAAAAAACCCTTCCATACATGGCAAAGTCTTTTTAAAATTTGAACCGTCGATTCCAGTAATGGACGGTCCAGATGTGTTCGTGCGCGTACGTACGCTTAGCCGGGTTGTAGCAAAAAAACCATAGTGACTTTCATAAATTGCAGAAAAACAAATTGAGAAACATGCAACACCATGCCATGCCAAGCAAATAATGGAGATAACAAATGAGAAGTTCTTTCTATGCCAACAAGAAAAATAGTAGTACTAATGAAAAGGCTACAATTAAGCAGCCTAAATGTACTCTGAGCTTCCAGACAGATGCCGTGAATTCTCCCAACCCATGCCACATAGTAGAAATTCCATGTCAATGTGAGTTAGATTGATGGGATTTGATTTAGGATTGGCTTTTAAATTCCCTGGGTCATGTACTTTTTGAAACAAGATTTCGGTGGAAGGATCTGTTGAATAACTTTTTCCTGCAAAACATGGAATACGCAATAACTAGAGGATCCGGTATTGATAATCTTCTCACTTTTAATTATGTGCATTGTCGGAAATAGACGGCCGGATGGTGCACTGTGCATTGCACCATCCTCTAATCCTAGCTCACGTGGTCAAGGGCAGTACAGAACAGAGCATGGGCTGATGTGAAAAGGACTTTAAAATGTCACTAACCTTGTTAATTAATTGCCATTCAAATTTGTACGCATTAGTTCCCTCTACCTCAGGACATCCATCAAAGAGTTCAAATACAATTACAAGACCACCATAACATCAATTGGGGTAACCCCAAGGGGTTTTGGCGACATAAAAAAGCAATAAGCTTATCCTCTACGAGGTCGCATGTTCGAATTCTACAAAGGCCAGTGGAGGGTTTGATGGTCATTAACTTCAAGACCCCAGAAGTAGTTGAGGTGCGCGTACAAAAACAAAAACAAAAAATCAAATAGTGGAGCAAACCATGTGGTAGTCCGCAGAAATAGACCTGACAGAATGAAAATTGGTGCCAACCAAAAGATTAAAGCCCGATCAAAGCATTAGAATTGTCGACGTCAATTACCCCTACTGTGAAGCAAGATCTTTTTCATTTAACTATGACCCTTCCACTTTTTATTTGACTTTTTTTTTTCATTTAATTGTGATGGTCAACCGTTTTTAAATACGCCGAGTGGTAGGAAAATTACATTCAAAGAGTTATAAGCATGGTACAATAATCAGGTATGTCCCCAACAACTAAATTTGGACTGAATAGTGAAAAAAATAATCCCATACGGCGAAGAACGAAATGAACAATGAAAGTACAAGGTGGCCATCAATGAACTATTGAAAAAAGCCGACGGAAACGGAAGTAGAAGTGGACAGACTAAAGTGAGAATTCCGCGTTCATGTCTGCCAGCCTCATAAACTGGTAGAACCGTAGGAGGACGGAATTTCTAGACTTTGAATATAAAGGGGTAGTCAAAAGTTATAATGGAAAGTAGAGAAACTAAAGTGAAATTTTGGTAAAATTCAAGATAGTAGGCGTAGTATTATGTGCAACTGTTAACTGTAACGTTTCTCTCACATAAAATAAGACCTACAAAATATAAAACCCGCAGTCCCGCATCATGTGAAAGGGCGTTGCAAATAGTCTGCAGTGGAAAAAATTCCTCAGTATTGCCCGCATCTAAGGCTGCAAATGAGCCGAGCAGTTCGCGGCTCGGCTCGTTAAGGCTCGGCTCGGCTCGGTTCGTTTACTAATCGAGCCGAGCTCGAGCTCGAGTTTTGGGCTCGTTTACTAGACGAGCCGAGCTCAGCTCGCGAAAGCTCAACTCGGCTCGTTTAAAGAGACTCGTTAAGTAAATTAGTATGGCTCGGCTCGATAAGGGCTCAGTTCGTTTACTACCGAGCTGAGCTCGAGCTTGATTTTTTGGCTCGCTAAGCAAACGAGCAGAGCTCGAACACCACAAAGCTCGGCTCGGCTCGGCTCGGCTCGTTTGCAGCCCTACGTCCGCATCACACCAATTTTAAAACTTACATTATACTATAGTACATACCAATTTCTAGGTAAAAACTGCTAGTATATGCAAGTACTTCAAACTCTTGGAAAACTCATTCTTTCGTTGTTGGAGTACATTATAATATACCCATTTCGGAAGGGGGAAAATTCTTTGGTCACTTTCTCAAAGCTTACTAGTATAATAAATGGTATATATAGGGTACTGTGCTTCTATGTACTCTGTACATATCAACATAACAAGTTTAAAGCTGCTAAAGTCTAGCCTCTTTTTATAAGCTGATGTCCGGACCAGTTTGTGTGCACCTCGATTAATTTCGGAGCCCTAAAATTAAAGACCGGGCAAACCTACAGCGGCCCCAAAGTTTGTAATGTTTGACTTCCATGAAAATGAAACATGTAATCTAATGGAAAAACACTTATTACTTTCGCATAATCATGTGGCCAAACTGGTTGGGTTGTTAAAGTACATACCCTTGACTCATGTCAAATATAGGAAAATGGATCATTCTATATAAACGGAGTATTAAATTAAAAGTTGAACAACCTACCTTGTGCTTGACCAATTAATTAATACAAGGTCACTCAGGTGAGTCAGGTCCCAGTGGGCATCCATCACTCCGGTTAAAGCGGAGCTGGATATCTGAGCTTGTGAAGGGCACATATCAGGGTCCACATTGCTGCTCCAAGTCCAAGTTTCAGAAAATAAACTTGCTTCCTCCAGCCTTTTTGATTCATGCACCTACATGAGCAAAAGAAACCAGTTTTTGGTGAATCAATAGTCGACACGGCAATAAAAACAGAGACCAACATATGAAAATCTTTCGTTACGATCAGTGTCGTAGCACAAGAAAATTCGGGTTCCATTTATAGGCTCTACTTATCTTTACATCATTCACATGAATACATGATCTTCTGTGCCACAAAATTATGAAACTATCAGAAGACCAGAGCATGCCATTGTGTATGAGATCACGTGAATCGTGTATCGTGTATCACGCATGGTGCAAGGAAAATGACAAACGAATAGGATAATATGTATGACAAAATCCAGACAGAAAGACATAGTAGTGAGATTTTTAAAACCAATTATCACAATCATGGGGATTTTAGTTGACAATGAGAGGAGCCAAATATCAACTATCCCAGCATTAAGTTGTGGATGAGTTCAGGCATCATGTCACGGCTATGGCACACAAGGCTCCAAAAAATTGGATATTTCGTACATAATTTCTGCCCAGAAATTTCCTCTGAATGACATGGCCATGATATTTTTGAAATTGTAAGCCGCATAAACTAATTCTTTAGTTTATAATGTTTCTATGTAAAAGATTATATATTCAATACTATTAGGGACACAAATGTCAAGACATGTGTGCTTTTAGTGTCATGTATCTTTTTCAACATCCACAAAATAACTGGTTCTTAATGTCACTTGCATCCTCTATTAGCACAGGATTACAAGCCAAAATTTGACTATGCCTGCGACACAAGATTTGACCATAACCGTGTAATAACCGTATACATAATCAGATTTCATGGTTTATTTGTTTGGCATCATAAAACTACTCATTGTCAATATCATCGTCAATGTTTCATAATAATCTTCGATTGCTTCCTTGATGATACATAATCATCTCTTGCGCAAGGCAGCAAGCAAACTTCACATTAGGTTATCAGGACAAAAAAGTTCAAATATGCTGTGATACCTAAGTCTATGGGAAACCTAGTAGAAAATATGTTCGGAGTAGCAGAACAACAGGAATCAATGCTTTGGAAGAAAGCTGATGAAAACTTATCGCAACAGACGACAACTTCTGAACATGTTCAAGTTTTAAGGAGGGAAAGAACCAGAGCTAATCTCCTTGATAACAACCAGGAAACAAATGTAGATGATTCGGTAATCTGCGGTCAAATAATGCTTTCGGGCTATTTCTGAATCTTGAATTCAAGAGAAGCCAAGGGAAAGGAAATTAGGAAATGATTCAGCTTCGCAAGTCCTTGCCTTTTCTTTCCACTTAGCAAAGCCCCTCACTAAATCCAAGATTCGAACACAGCTTCAGTGGCATGACTTCTTTGATCCTTCAAGACTGGAATCCTGAAAGGATGCACAACAGTTAATCACATTCATAGACCAATATCAGCGCAGCTCGTGGTCTTGATTATACTGATGCATGATCGACAAGAACTCCATCATGGGTATGTGTGATATCCCACATCGGGAATTCATGGAAATGTCATGTGGTATATAAGGTGACGCCACCAACAAGTATTAACTCGAGGTTAACCTTTGAGCCGCGTGGTTAAGCTAAAGGTTAGCAGATCAGCTATCACGGGTTGTTAACAGTATGCCACAGAGCGCATCTGGTTAATGATATCTCAAAGCTACAGAAATGTTCTACAATCTAGTCAAACACTAACTGAAAAAGTGTCGCAACAGATCCTTAACCTAACCGTGATATTACCATCCTCTCATTAGTCCACTCTTGAATTTGTATTTTGCTTACAGTTACATACCTAGCATTGGACTCACCGTTGTTCTTATTGCTGAGCTTCTTCCAACACCGTAGAATTTCTTATGACCAAAAATCAACATAGATTGCCTTTTGTTGGATCAAGAACTAACATAAGTTGCTCCAAACAAAATGAAGAGCTGTTGAGGAGTTCCTAGTCTAAAAAAAATGACTATAAGAGTTCATAGTCTAAAAAACAAATCAGGAAAAATCTAGTTATTTTTGGCACGGAAAAAGGGTTAAATCCATTTCAAAGCAAGCAGTGCATCTCTACATCATAGCTTCTTGCGCAACTAATCATCCCATCTACTGATCAAGCTACCTTCTCAAACATTGCAGATAAATCAAAATGTTCAAAAAGGACTTCAAGCTCAGTGTGTTTCTCGCTTTCTGCTAAACTATGTGCAGGGCAAACAAACAGGTTTCCTTTTCTTGGCAAGTCACAGGATTTTGCCAAGGGGACGAAGTTCGACAACAAGCAAACTATTTTAGTGCTAACAGTACCAACTATGCCCCAAAGAGGACGGACAACCTTTCCATCCACAAAGACCTAGGTCTGGTCCCTTTCTTGGACTTGTAGATGTATAGCAGAATGTGATCCTTTGTTGAACCAAAATCATTCTCTCTGGCTAGAGCCAGCCTTGAGGATAAAAGGAAAAGAAACTAATCCTCCTGTATGGAAACACAACTGAAAGGATCATCGTTGGACCTCAATGCATCAACCGGTAGGTGAACAAGGAGACTCCAGAAAAAACATAAACATATGTATTGAATGACAATTATCAATACATAAAATGAAGGACAATTACGGACTGACACAATAAGCATTTGTTTGTAGTCCCGTAGGTTTTTCTCACTCAGTTTCCTGGTAATTCAAGCTATATCGAAATGGTCAGTTTGTGAATGGAAGAGAGCCGTCAAAACATGTCCATGCACTCTTAATTTGCTTGACCAATTGAAAGACAATTGGTCGTACCTGGTGCTAAGGACAGAGACCTTCTGAACAATACCACCAACAATGTAACTCCAAAGGACTAATGAGAGCAAATTGCATCATCATCACGGGCATTCTAAACAATAAAATCGCATTGCAATATGATGATACATGAACTAGGTGTCAAGTGTCACACTCTCAGAAGGCAGCAAGTTCATAGTCACAACTGAACAACAGCTCCGGTAAGTAGAGTGAAACTCAAAGGCACTACGTAAATGTACAGAACAACTACGATAATCAATTAGAAAGAAGCAAATGTAAGATTGTGCAGTTGATAAAATTGCAGATAAGCATGATCAGGTGGCAAGGTAAAAGTACTTTTCCCTTGATTTTCGAGTGTCAGTTCCAAGAAACGTTTGCATACTACTTATACATCCAACAATAGCAGGTTCAGAAGATGTGACTAGGAAAACTCAAGATTTGCGCAAGAGGGTCAGTGTTGAGCCTGCTGACCTGAAGGTATTGCAATCAGCTCCAATCAATCCAACTGTACGTCAGTTATAGTTTGTCTCGTTGATAAATTAAAATTGGTCGTCTTGGTACCAAAGCACCTAACTGGTTTTCTGGGTTAACGACTTAATGTTGATCAATACATTTACCAGCTGAAAGTTTTAGCAGTTTCACCTCACTGAGGTCGGTGAACTTGGGTACTAATAACTCGGATCAATACAATTGGAAAGGAAACTTAAAACTGCAGACAAAAGTTACAGAATACGAACCTCACATATCTGAACCATGTCATCAACTCATTGGAGTATTTCTGTTCGTGTTAACATGAAGTCTCGGATTTGGCAACCTTGCAACGGTTAGTCTTGGGCAAATATAGCTCAAAGCTCACATGTTAAGATGACATGCTGCGTTCTTCGGCCTGGGGTGGATTGTGAATTTGTCAACCACAATTCCTTTATTATCTCCACTCCACATCTCATCTTTCGAATTTCCTCCGCCTAATTACTTTTATGATATCTGAAGCATATTTTATCTCAATGTCTGCTACTCCAAAACACATCTACATCGTATTACACAGCACATACTGAATGGTTTCACTTTCTGCGATATTATTTCATTACTCATTTGTGAATCTGGAGAACCTATCTTGGTAATGTATTGCCATTAAAGATTCCCAGAACATAAGGGAGTGCTTAATTCAATTATTTTAAAGGCCCGTTTAGATGACGGGACTAATAGTGAAAGGATATATAAACAAATACGATATGTGATTCCATTAGACTAAAAGTGATGTGGTTAATAATACCTCACTTCTCATGATATTGTATATCCAACACTTTTTTATTGTAGCGGTGCATATTTAATCCGGACAGTTATAATTTTAACTAGACACAGATAAACCCTTGAATAGCCAATCCAATCTGATGCTCATATCGAGTTAAAGAAATGAAACAGACATCAATCGCAACAATTGCCAATTCAACCCCAATTTCAGTCACTCAAAAACTACGACAAGATCCTATGATCTACTCAATTGCGAATAGGACACACAATGTTACTGATTCTAATTGGGAAACAACACAAGCATAGGGCATTTCTGAAGCACAAACAAAATGTAAAATACTAGACTAATTGGCATAATGCAAATTAAATAATACAGCAACATTGAATTGATTTTTTTACCTGTATATTGTTTGATCACCAGAAAAGATGAACAAAATGCAAGCACGTCTATAATTACTCTGGTGGTATGGCTCTTGTTATGCACCGAGTGCCGTGCCCATGACTTTGAATATGAATCGACTTGTTGTAAGCCCTATAATATCTTCAATTCAGATCATACCAAGTACACGGTCGTTTAACTTTTTTTCAAAATTCATTCAGTACGCAGGATTCGAAATTCTGAAGGAAATATTTGAAGATTAGATTAGAAAAGAGTCAATTCCATTCATTTAAAAGCCCGATGGCAATACAGATTTCATCACGAGATACATGATTGAACCAAAACTATCAAAATCTAAACGTGAGCACATACACTAGTAGGCTCAATGGAACCTCTCTGCCAAAGGCAGACCAACAACTCGGTTGGTGGGCTAAGGACCAGTCATCAATCTTGTAGTAGAGATCCCGAGCGATAACAGCTCAAACCCTAACACTAAGCACAAGATCGGTTGTTGACAATTATCTAATTCAGATGATTTTTTAAAAAGACAACCCAAAATATAATAGACGCTGTTCATTCTTTGGGGGCAAGTTATTTGTGTGGCCACTCGTCCGTACGCTTGCTGATACTTTTCCGTATTTCCATAATCTCTCTGTGATAACTCTCTTCAATTGCATCCCTTTCAGCAAGAAGTTTATCTCGGTTTTCTAAATCCTTGAGGCGCCTAAAGTGCGATACCGCAATTAGGGTGGATGCCACTGCCATCAGAGTAATTAACCAGGCGGAATCCTCTTTACTCCATTTGCCTGTGGTTGATGGGGTAGGAGGCGATTTAGGGTTTGGGGTTTGGAAAAGGAACCTGTGGTGGCGGAAGAGGGTGGTTGTTTTCGTGGAAAGTAGGCGACGGCAGAACGTTGATGCCATTGTCAGACAAGGTTTCTCTCTTTCATTCAAAGCAGGAGGATGGTTTTCTTTGATCTCCGTCTCGAATATAAACCCTAGCCCGGATTCGTATTTCCTTGTAACCAACTCATGTGAGATTACCTAATTGCCCAAGGTTTCTTCTCCTTATGCTAATATTAGCCCTGACAGGCCCCTTGTACCGTCCGTCTCATAAATATATGGTCCAGATTTTTTGAAACTATTCATGCAAATAGTTTTAAAAATTTCGGACAATTGATAACACATTTTAACGGTCATGATTGCACAACACGCCCCCCGCTTCCGTTTCTTATTTTGTAACGGATAAATAGAGGAATAGCAGGTTGTGATGGTAGATGTTAGATCCGAACACCAAACATTACCTTCAGATCCAAAATGAACCAGTAGAAATAGTATGGATTTCCCTTTGTTTTTTTCCCCTAGGGTTCCACATTATAAAGTTGATCCAAATTTGTTTTTTTACAATTAAAGTTTATTAATTGTCACAAGAGATTATTGTAGTGGTTAATCGACTTACCTTGGCGGAGTTTACCATCCCAAAGTTGTAAGGTCAATTCAACTTGACAGCGATTTGTTCTTCGAATCACTTCACTTCACGCACCAGGGGCGTAAACTAACTGAGCCGTTCACGAATTCGGCTTGCTCGAGGGGTAAATGAATGAGCTCGAACCAGCTCGCAAGCCACGTATATAAGTATATATATATAGGTTTCATTCTGTTTTGTTCCCATTTACTTCTTCCGTTTCAAATAAGAGAGAGGGGGGAGGCGATCTGCATTGTAAGCATCGCCTACCCTAATCAAGCTTCAGTTGTCTCCGTTCTCACTCTCCGGCCATCAATCAGGAGAGATAGAGGTGTTTCACTCTCAGGCCCACCCCCAAAATCCCCCCTTTTGGCCACCGTTGGACACTGATATCACTCTCAAGCCACCCACCTGTCGATCTTTCTCAAATCTGGTAAGAAATCTCAATCTTTCTCAATCAAACCCTCTTTTGAACACATTTGCTTAGTAAGTCACATTGAAAATAGTTTCTGGATTTGGTACCTCAAAGACAATTTCATTAGTGTATGCTCTCTGATATGCATTATTGGATAAGATTAGCCTTTAAATTGATGAATTTTATGATAGGGATTAGGTTTTCCATGAGGGAACCTTTTAACAAGCTCGAGCCAAGCTTGACTCGTCTGTTAAAAATCGACTTTTGACGAGCCGAGCTTAAGCCATACCATTTTGTACCAAGCCAAAGTCGAACATTCCAATGCTCGGCTTGACTCGGCTCATTTACAAACCTGCACACCACCGTCGGCCGGCCGTTACTTTTTTTATGATCTAATTTAATGATTATATTCAAAACCGTTTATTTTGTAAATACTCCCTATTCCACTAACTCAAAAAAATCAAAAAGTCAGTTTATTCCTAAAATCGATGCAGTCACTCTCTCACGATACATCACATAAAAAACCGTGAAAAACCAAAAAACCAATAAACTACCTTAGCGGAACACCCCCTCATATGTATGTCATCTATGTAAAAAATTAAACTGATTACACACATAATCCATTTGAATGAACTATAATATATTGCTACGACAATGAAAGATCAGAGTCCGACTATCTACTATAATTATATACTTTGAAAAATAAATATGGTTGGATCAAGTTTTTATTGAAGTTCGATTAATTTAATTTTCTGAGATGATCCACAAAATAAAAAATTACGAATTTCTTATAAAACTACGATGAATAGAGACCACCACACATGTTTTATTGACCAAACATCTTACTTAGGAGGCATAGAAAAATATTAATTAAACAAAGCATGCATGTGAGATGAAAAATACTCCAACTTATAGTAATGTGATTATTTAAAGTGTTTAAGCCTTAATCAGCCGCAACCGCGGACCGCCATTACGTCACGCGAACAAGGGTCGGCCCCGTCAACTATAAATTACTCGTTTCCTAAACAGTGGATCTATCTTTATAAGAGTTTGTATTGGAGTAGATTTTTAGTTCACAAAATCGGACATAAATATATTCAAAGCCATTTGATGCAATTAGGTCCGTCTCGCAGAATTCTAAAGATTCACGTGTATCAAACAGTTTTGATGATATATATATCTGGTCTATACACGATAACTTATGTATTTATCGTCGGTGGCGTACTCAAGTGGGGATTAGACTATATGTATTTGTATTTGTAATAGAGGTTTTTTTCTATAAGCATATACTATATTGTCACTTCCTATCTATGACGTCTAACGAAAAAACAAAATTTTGTGTATGCGTAATCGCCATTTAAATTTACACGTACAACCAAAAAATAGTTCATATCTTGGATATTTCAGTGTTCTTTTTTTTTTTTACACATGAAAATTTTAAGAATTCTTATGCATCTAAGGGACGTACAGGGCCAATCTCATAAATGTTTTTTTTTTAATTAATCCGAAAACTAATACAATTAATGCAAATAATTAGAGTTGTGCAGGGCTAGCCGTCTAGCCACCATGGCACCCCTTGTGTCCGCCACTGCTTATATTGTGCTTTCCAATTAAGATGTTAACTTATCTCAACCACAATCTCAACGCCATGTGGGTACGGTCGACTGGTCCGACAGGGAAAAAAAAATCCTAAGTAGCCTCCTTTTTGCCTACAGATATGATATTTTTCTATTGAAATCAAAGAACTGGACATTTTTGTTTTGACCCAAGATTGGCACCTTTTTCCGTCCTGAAAGTCATCATCAAGATTGGTAACAACACTAAAACCAAATAAATTGGCCATAAAATTCCGACTGGGACTTTCTAAACAAACTGGGAACTAGGAGTGCAAACGAGCCGATTTTTTTAGGGCTCGAGTCATTTAGTAGATCAGCTAATAATTGAGCTCGGCCGAGCCATCAACGAGCCGAGCTAAGATACTTTACTTAATGAGTCGAGCCTATATACACGAGCTGAGTTTTTGCGAGCCGAGCTAGTTTTACTTTGTTTTTTTTTTTTTTTACTTTTAATAGGATTCGAACATCACATTTTCTCATGTTACTTAAATACGCAAATCTTTCTAGCAAAAAAATAAACAAAAATTTTGCGTTATTTTCTCAAAGTAACTAGAAATTAAGTAGAGGATCAAGAGACAATCCGGCCAATACAATAAATGGAAACATCGTTTCTGGTTCGGATAGACCTACTAAAATATTGTACACAAACTTGGGCCAATTCAATATTTGGTCCTACTACAACTAGTTTTTAAAATAATGTTCCACTACTTGATTAATTTAGCATGCAATAAATATCATTAATGCTACGTACTCAGAAAAGTTGTACAGAATTTACCCAGAAAGCAACAATGAGTGGTTCAGATTTACTTGGGAGTGAATCTGAGTCACTCGTTGATGTTTTCTGGGTAAATTCTGTGCAACTTTTTTGGGTACGTAGCATTGCTGGTAATATTATTAGGAAATATTATCTATAATGTGATCACTTTTGGTCCCTCGCATCTCCAATCTTGTCTTCAAATCGGAGAATGTCATTTTTTTTTGTCATTCATCATTCCTAATCTATTACATGGGAGGGGGAAATGAGACTCGATCCTGGAATGCAGTGTGGAGCATCTAGGAGCTCTACCGTATGAGCTAGCATCTTTTTGGTTATTCTTTATTTATTAAGTTTGGGAGAATAAATTAATCAAAAAATTTAACATCATAAATTGTCACATATCAAATTTGGCATGAGAGAAAAAATATAAAATTTCAGCTGAGCAATTGTCCTAATGGTAATTACTATAAATCAATGAGGGGTTTAAGGAAAATTATTGAATCAACGTATTTCCATAAATTTCAACCTCAAACCTCCCCCTTGAATGTCAGGTGATACAATCAGATGGGCTAAAAGGCACATCAAATTATCCTAATGGTTTGAGTAGTCTTAAACGTTAGTTGCCATGTCAAGTAAAATTTGACATCCGTGATTAGAAATGCTCTAAAATTTAATTATCATGCCTATCTATTCAATTTTTTCAAAACGTGACTTGTCGAGAGTACCACATGACTCATTGGTTGTAGCAGTTTTAAATGTCAATTGATCCACCTGCCATGTCAAGTAATATTTGACATCTGTAATTAGAAATGCTCTAAAAATTTAATTATCATGTCTATCTATTCAATTTTTCCAAAACGCGACTTGTCGGGAGTACCACGTGACTCATCCGAGGGAGAGAATTTTGGGTGCAAGTAGGGTACCACATGGCGCCTTACGTGGTACCCGCAAACGGCCCATCACTGCTGTCAAAAAGTGTTTTGAACGGTCCCAATTTTAAATCAACTAGACCAGGTAACAAACATTTTCCTTCCTACAATCATATGCTTTAAAATTCGGACCATCCAAAATACTTTTGAACGATCGAGATGCACAACAGTTACGGCCACGTGATATCCGTCCGACACCCAAGTTTTTCTCCATCCAGAGTGTATTGTTGTAATTAGTTAAAGACTCCTCAAAGTGGAGAATGAGGACACGTAATGAGTGACGCAGTCGGTTTCGTGGAGCTTTATCTCACTCCGTCTAAAGTTTCGAGATGTGGCATACGTGTAGCTCCAAAAAGGTAAGGGGAACTTCGAACAAATTTAAAATCGGAGGGGCAAACAAGGAAGTTTAAAAAATACATTACAGAACAGACACCCACGCGCGTGTGGATGTAATATGTGTTAGTAACTTAACTCTAGGTTCCGTTTGGCGACCGAAGATGATATTAGGTGGATTTATAATGAATATGAATTTGTAATAAGGGCGGATTTGTATATGTGGTGTTTGGATGGTTTTTGAGTTAGGATAAGAGTGTAAATGACTGAATTGCTCCCGGTTTATTATTTTGATAAATAAAATAGAGTAATTTCATTATAATTATAATAAATACATAAAAAGTACATAACAATTTACAATAAAGAGCCGTTTGGAAGGAGAGCCGTTGATTTGGCCATTAGGAACAAGGATTTTGTGTGACCTTGGTGAACAGGATAATTATTTCCCTCTTATTTCTCCATCTCCATCTTCTGCTCCAGATCTTCATCGTCAAACAAACCCACAGATCTCCAACGACTATTGACGGCTCCTAATCTAAATCCCCGGCAACCCAGTACGATTGTTACAGGTACCTCCTCTCTCTGTCAATAAGCACAACAAACCCAGACCAACTTCATAAGCGTACAAAAAACCCCCAAAATCACCCAAATTTTGAGGTGTAGAAGGGGTAGAAATTCCACCAAATCCACCCCTCGTTAGCTAAAGACAGGGTCAAGGCCGTCGTT
Source organism: Gaultheria prostrata (assembly GCA_036023075.1). NCBI lineage: Eukaryota > Viridiplantae > Streptophyta > Magnoliopsida > Ericales > Ericaceae > Gaultheria > Gaultheria prostrata. The sequence continues at coordinate 16,496 of JAXBDA010002964.1, read as the reverse complement.
GGCAAATCCAGGGGAAATCGGTTTTGTACTCCAAACAATGAAAATAGTCAGGGTGAAGTTGGGGATGAAAATGGCGGGCCAAACGCTGGCTTGTGGTGAGCCCTGGATTACAAATCCGCAACTGGGGCAAATCTGGATGCTAAATGCCATCGCCAAACAGGGCCTTAAAGTAACCTTGGCTTAGGGCGTGTGGTTTACACTCCAACTATGACGCTTTGTTATAGGGCCAAGCGGTGTTATTATTTTAATGTTTTACATTTGGAGAAAAAGTAGGTGCAATTACCTTTTCCATCCTTCATCTCTACAATCAAATATAGTCAAATACCAAAATATATATATATATATATATAGTCATAGAAGTATAGAAAAAAAAATGCATTTAAGTTTAAAACCTTTACAATTAAAACAAGAACATAATTTTGAAATTTATGTAATTGTAATTGTAAAATGTTGAAATTCAAAACAAGAACAAAAAATTTGAGAAGAAAACAATAATTTGCTTGGTTTCTTGAATTCAATACTTCCGGAATACCCCGTGCATTCTCTACGTGGAAAAAGAACAATTATTTTATTAGATTAGTGGTGACTTAATATGAGATTATCTTATTTTTTTACTGGAAAAAAGGTGAGAAGAGACGATCAGCATAGCAACCCCCAATGGCCGTGAATATTGAAATTCCCGACCTGATGTGTAATATGAGGCATGGCTCAATACAAGATTGATAAATTAAACAAACAAATCAAGTTTCAAACTCATATTTGCTCGACAAAAGCTTGTTTAGAGTAGTTGTCACATAAATTTGAGCATTAATGAATATCGTGGCGAGCTTTCAAATTAGCTTTAAAATAAACTAATATCGGCTCATTGAGCCTTCTGGTTTGGCTAAAAAACAAAAACTGTTTTTTTGATTTTTTAATTTTGTCTTTATTTAAAAAGAATTACATTTGTTATTTTGTACTCCCTCCGTCCGGATTTGTTGGTCCATTTTTTGGATTCCAACTTTTTTTTCCATTAGTACTTTTTTCCATCACTTTTTGTGTACTTTCTCTATACTTTACCCGTTAACTTTTGGAAATGGACAAATATTTTCGTACTTGAAAAAATATGTTTGTGGACCAACAAATCCGGACAGAGAGAGTATCAAGTTTTCGTGGTTTATTGATTTGTCTCGTCGAGACGAATCCAAAAAGTATAAAATTATGGTCGAAACTATTTTTTTAATAAAGCCAAAATTAATCCAACAAACTGGTTTATTTTCGGCTTTATTAAAAAAAAAATTACTTTTGACCATAATTTTATACTTTTTGAATTCATCTCGACGAGACAAATCAATAAACCACGAAAACTTGATGCAAAACTAACAACTGTAAAAAAAAATTAAATAAAGACAAAATCAAAAAATCAAATTTTTACTTTTTAGCCAAACCAGTTGAGAAATTAACACCTTGTTTGGTTGGGGTTTTGAGAACCCGGGTTCTCAAAACCCCAACCTAAAAACCCTTGAAAACTCTTGAAAACACTTGGAAACCTTTGAAAACCGAATAATGGAAGGTTCTCAAAACCCGATTTAGAAACCCCAACCGAAAAAGTTTTTATATATAGGCAAAGACCACTATTACATAGCTTTACTAGCCAATCACTTATTCAAGTTTCTACCGACAATCAATTAGTATTATTCTACCGTCAAAGTCCTTGAGTTTATGCGTTTTATGTCTTTTTTGTTAGGAGTTGAGATCTACTAATAAATATATGAATCAATTAGTTTGGTCCTTAAGTGCATTCAAGATTTTAATTCAAGGCATCTCTCCAATGGTTCCAAATTAACATAATGACATATCCCTCATTTAAATTTTCAAGTTCCATGCGTAGCAATAAAATGTTAGTACTGGTATATTAGTTAAATTAAATTACCACAAAAAATATCGATGTTGTTTCATAAGCTCGAATGGAAAATCTCTCCACACCTAAGTACTTCTACACGACCAACTAACCTAAAGTCCTCGTCAGCATAACACAGGGTTACTGCTAGTATGTGTTATTTTTCATCTGTTGGACGGTTTTTTCTCCAACTCCCTCAAAATCAATTGGTGTTAATAAGAGCTTCAATTAAGACCACATTCCACTAACAAAAAACAATTTATTTTAAAAACAAAGACATGTCATTCTTTCACAATACATCACATAAAAATTCGTGAAAAATCAGTTTACTTTAAAAACACCCTTAGTGGAACACCCTCTAAGTCTTTTATGACATTCGAGAACACTCCGGACCGAACACCCTCATTTATTAGAAACAACAACGAATGTGTTAGGTTTTCTCATTTAGGGGGTGTTTGTGAGCCTCATTTATGTCTTCTCATTTTTAATATTTTGGCTTTTTAGATCATGGTCAGAATGTATTTTGAATTTGGTAGGAGTGTTTGAGAGAAATGTGTAGAATACATTTTGCAACAGGGGTAGTGTTTGGTAGATATACGCATAATACATTTTATAGGTTTTTTTGTTAATCAAAATGACAAAAGTGAAAAATGAGAAGTCAAGAAACTCCTCACAGCTTACTTTTGACTTCTCCTCTTTAATGCCAAATTTTGATAATGGAAAAAAATTTATTCCCTCACCAAAAGAGGGTGAACAAAACCGTCACCCTGATTGGTTGAAATGATGTGGGGTCCACCAAAAATGGTGTGGATCCCACCACAATGTGATGTTATGCTTATCAAAAAGTGTATTGATTCCGTGGATTCTATACCATTTCAACCAATCAGGGTGAGAGTTTTGTTCACCCTCTTTTGGTGAGGGTGAACAAATTTTCACTCAGTTTTGAAAGAAAACGTTTTGAGTTTCGTTTCTCAAACACCCATAATGAAAATGGAGAAAATGGGTCGGCCAAACAACCCTTTATTGTAACGATGCTTATGCCACATAGCACTACAGTACAAGAATAACAAATTTCCTTGTTTTTTGTGTATCTATAAAAGGCAGAGGCAGGCAGGCCTCAAGTGACAGCGAAGAGCCCAGCGGAGCCGCCTTCTTTACGACCGTCTCATAAAAATCTCAGACGACGCCAAACCAACTCGACCACCTTTCCATGTCGCCGACGAATAACTGGCCATCGCCATTTCCGGTATACTCCGATCGAATCTCCGGCGAGTCGCCTGATGTAATAATTGTCACCTCCGGCGGACTGCGCATCCCGGCTCACCGTCGTATCCTGGTACGCTCAATTAGAATTGTATTGATCTTTTCTTCACAACATAATCGCTTATTCTGTTATCAAATCAAACGAAAATTAAGTAAAATTGAAGCTTGGATGCGGAACTTTTGAAGTCGATTGCAAAAACTTTTCTGCTTGCCAAAAAAATTCCATCGAATCCATGTCTCTCACCGAAATGGTTCATCTTATGTTTTTCCCCCCCTTTCTTTTTTTTATAGTTCAGAACCAATTTTACCGACAGCAATATTTTGACGCGTGAATTGATTCTAGAATTAGTCGAGTCACGTTTAAGTTGGCACGGACAAGCTATGGAAAAAAGTGCACGTGGCCGCATAGTAAATGTTGCATAGCTATTTTTGCCCAAATTTTGATTCAAATTTGTGGTAGTAACACACTTGTAGATTTCTAGTGTTGATTCTTAAATTTCAATCCAAAATAACTCTATGTTTGTGAAGCTTCAATTCACTCTCTTCAAGTCCATTGAATTCAAGTTGAGTTTTCCTCTATCGGAAACGAGAATTGAAATGCTTAATTTCCTCTGGGGTTTTTTTTTTTTTTTTTTTCCAGAAGTTACTATTAATTTTCTATTTGTTGGTTCTGTTCAATGAAATCAATCAACTGCTGAATAATCCCACAATTTCCATCAAATTGGGTTCGAAATATCTGAACTATCTATTTTTCTTACTTCTGTTCGTTGTAATGGCAGGCTTCAGCGTCTCCGGTACTGGAAAGCATGATAATCCCGCCACTTAATCACCGGAGTAGTTCACCTCCGACCATTCCGATACTCGGCGTTCCTTCCAAAGCCGTTTCCGTCTTCGTTCGATTTCTGTACGCCGCCAAGTCAGTTTCTCTCTCTCTCTCTCTCTCTCTCTCTCTCTCTCAGCACGCCAAACTCGTACCTAGGATCATTACAAAAATAATATAGACACACTCAAATAGTCACACCCTCTCTCATATGGGGTGTGGTCCCCACATGACTACACCCCATGACCACACCTCATGTGAGAGAGGGTGGTTGTTGGGTATGACTGTATCACTATTTGATCATTAGGTATTTGGTTAATTGAGAAAAACTTAGGCATGCAGGGCATGGTCACGTGGTGTCCAACGATGTATCTTGATCGTTTAAAAGTGTTTTGAACTATTCAGATTTACCGGTTTAAAAAAAAAAAACTATTCAGATTTATTCTCCCTCCTCTCTCTCTCTCCGTGTAATTTGGGATTTTTAAAATACTTTTGGACAATCGAGATGTGTAATGAACACCACATGAACATAACCTACACGCATCCAAGTTTTTATCATGGTTAGTTAAAGTCAAATTTCTAGATACTTGAATTAATCCAATGATTTGACGTAATAGGTCTTTCTTGATTTTTTTGATAATCGGTCTTTCTTGATGACTGATTCCATTTTCCTTGCTTGCTTATAAGTTACTCCAATAAGTTGGAGAATTTTATTAACTTACACAGATAAGTAAAATTTAGTTTTATTGAAGGGGGAATCGTAGCCGTTTTGCTCTTTACTACGTCACACCTGACGCTTTTAGCCGCCTCTAGTGGACGCTTGGCCATGGTTTTTTGAGATGTATTTATCAAGACCTAAGCCGATTACTCCCTCTGTCACAATTTGTTTGTCCCCTTTTGGGGAAGTGAGTTTTTAAAAGATTGTGAAAATTTTGTATTATTATTTTTATTTTGTTCTTAAATCCGGTTAATCTTTTTTATTTTGCCCTTAAATTCAGTCAATATTACTGTAGCTAATTTTGTGGGACTAATTTTTTATATGAAACTTAAAACGTATGCAATATGGATCTTGTTTGATAGATATCGATTTGTTTTATTATACAAAAATTTCAAAATCATAAGAACCGTCATGAAATAAAAGATAATTGACAAGCTAATTGAGATGGAAAAAATACTTTTGAAGGGTAAAATTGGAAAGTGAACCTATTTTGATGGATGTTTTAAGAAATGAGACAAATATTTTGGGACATCCCAAAATGGAAAGAAGGACCAGTAATTTGAGATGGAATGAGTATTATTTAGAACTTGTAGAGCAATATAATTGTGCAAAAAAAACAAAGGTTCATAATCGTGAATTTAGGAAAATATGATCAAGTGAGATTTGTTTTACAATTCATTCTCCGAATCACCCAGTTCTACTAATTGGATTCTTAGAGTTTTTGAGTTTACACGTTTTATGAGACATGTCATTCTCTTCACGTACATCAATTAAAAAGTTCAAAAAGCCAAGTTTAATGGAATGGGGCCTAACTGTTTTTATTTTTAAAAACACCACATATTTTTGGGACATGGAGTTCCCGTAGTGAGTCAAGTCACTACGTTCCAGTAGTGACCTCAATTGTGGGCCCTATGAAATTTTTATTTAGGATCGGAACCATTCATTTTTTCAAGAATGTTGAGCACATTGTAGGTACAAAAAATTATGATCATCGGAGATTGGTAGAAACACAATTGAGACAAATTTGTTTTACAGTGTATTCTCCAAATGATATTAGTCATCCATATAAATGGTATCCGAATATGTGGCTACCAATATCCAATTAATTTGATTTTTTACATGAATGATCTACTCAACATTCCCGACAAATTGTGCGGTTCCGATTCTAAATGAAGATTTCATAGGGCTCACAATTGAGGTCACTACGGGTATCCCAAATCAATATTTTTGATCATGTGGTTATCAATCTCAAATCAACTTAGATTTTTACAAAAGCAATGTTTTAACAAACTCTGTAAAATGACCTTTTCTTATGGTGATGTCATTTCCGGAAATGGAATGTTACTTCGAAGTCTTCTTCAAGCCTACGTGTGTTGCAGCACAACCGGAAAGTCCTTTCACTTAGGAGTATATTTTAAGGGAAACGGGGTGGATGCTGTGCACTTGGGTGCTATACACCGTGTTGTGCATTCTTCGGCTGTCCGATTGTGTTTTGAACGGTCCGGACGTGTTTTGATTTTAAGATATTTGGATGACAACCGGTGCACATTTTTATTATAGTTGTTGTAGACAGTGAAGTAACGCTTATGATAAATGGTTTTAACTATCCATATGTTGTCTAGAATAATTAATTTAATCCATTTTAACAATAGTTGTAACAGCAAAAAAAATGTTATGATTTTTCTACTTACAGAAATCTATTTCGTGAAATTTTTTACAAATTTTTTACAAACATCTATATTCTATACTAGATTATTCGTTCCAAGGTATTTTATCTTTGAAAATAAATCCCGATCGCCTTCTAAAATGACAAAAATGCCCATGGTTTTCAGGTGCAGCGAGGAAGACTTGGACAAGTACGGGATCCATCTCCTCACCTTGTCGCACGTATTCTTGGTGCCTCAGCTCAAGCAGACATGCACCAAAGCTTTAATCGAGCGATTGACCATCGACAATGTGATCGATGTGCTTCAGTTGGCCAGACTCTGCGACGCGCCAAATCTCGACCTCAAATGCACTAAATTAATTTTCAACAATTTCAAATCCGTTGAAAAAACCGAAGGCTGGAAATTCGTCCAGGATAACGACCCTTGGCTTGAGCTTCAGATTCTCCAAGTCATGGATGAATTTCAAATGGTACACTTTATGAATCATTTTTGTTTTTCATTTTTTATTTATCTGGACGAAAGAAATTTAAAAAATTGATCATAAGATTAAAAAAAACAGTGTTCTAAAAATCGGCCAAGTCGGCCGATTAGTCGGTCCAAGTCGTAGTCGGAGGTTTCCCGGCTTGATCGAAATCCGACTAGTCGGCAATTAGTCGGTCAAGTTTGCCAAAAGTCGCGAGTCAACAGCTGACCGATCTGAGACCGACTAGCTTTTTTTCAGAAGAAAGATTGGTCATTCGGGGTGTTCCGCTAAAAGTGTTTTTTGGTTTTTTAATTTTTCACGACTTTTTATGTGATGTATTATGAGAGAGTGACTGTCTCGATTTTAAGAAAAAACTGAATTTTTTATTTTTTTGAGTTAGCGGAATAGGGGCTAATTCATGGTGTAAAAAACAGAGGAAGAAGAAGAGGAGGAGACACGTGCACGAGCAGAGCTTGTATTTACAGCTAAGCGAGGCGATGGAGTGCTTGGAGCACATATGTACGGAAGGGTGCACGAGTGTGGGCCCATGTGACATGGAGCCCACGGAAAACCGGGGCCCATGTAGCAAGTTCGCCACGTGTGAGGGGCTGCAGCTGTTGATTCGTCATTTCGCCACGTGTAGGCGAAGAGTGAATGGAGGGTGTTCTCGGTGTAAGCGTATGTGGCAGCTGTTTAGGCTCCATTCCTCTATCTGTGACCAGCCCAATCTTTGCAGGGTCCCACTTTGCAGGTAATTACAAATAAATCCAGTTAATAGGAGTATAACAGTATTTTTGTTTAAAATTTCCGCTAGTCGTGTTTTTAGTGAAATTAAATCGGTGCGTTGTTTTTTTTTTTTTTTTAAAAAGTTGATAATTCTTTAAAATGTTCAGCATAAGTACAAATTAAGAAATTCTTCATACTAAATTGGAACAGAAAGAGTAGATGTTGGATTCGAGCATATACCGTAAGGCCCTGTATGATGACCAGTTTAAGATGCGTTGGGGGACTCGGCTGACCACAAGGATTGGAAAGCTCTGCCGAGTTGATCGGGACCGTTCAAAATACTTTTGGACTGTGCAGTTTAAATGGTGGATTGGATTGTGTTGGAGCCCCAAAATATAAGTTTGCTTGAAATTTATAGTTTTTTTTTTAAATTTTCGCTAGTCGTGTTTTTAGTGTGTCATGTAGACCGTCGAGCGCTGTTTTAGTGCCCCAAAACATTACTGTAGGGCGCTCCTGTAGTGCGTCATGTGGACCGTCAGATGTGTTTTCAATGGTCCAAATTATCTTATAGGTAAAATTAGTATCTTAGTTGGAGATACACTCCAACGATTCAAATGGCGCACTACAGCGCCCCGTTTCGGTGGGCAGTAGGGGTTGGTTTGTTGGTCGGTGACTGGGTGCGATGCTCAATAAACCCACTGTTGTCCTAAAGCGTAGGGCACTGGCCCACCTTTGTCCTTATAAAAAGCTTAGGTCGGTACTTAAGTAGTCCCAAATTTGGGTGTACAGGAGAGAGTGACAACAAAAGGGACTGGAGTGAAGGGGGGACGCACCCAGCAAATAAAGCCAACGCGAAGGACTATAACGAGTCCACTTTTTCCCCCAATCTTTTGTTTTAATCCCAATTTCATGTATACTTATCTCATTTTTTAGGTTTATCTCTCAATCTTCCTGTCTTTATATAGGACAACTTTTAAAGTAGATTTGAGTTATTTTGGCTGCAAATATGTCTATGCAAGCGATCATCATGAAAGCAACTTTGTTTGTTAGGTTTTCAGTGACTAATTTGAACATGGTCTATATATGAATTAGCAAAGATTTTTGGGGTTATAATGTACTAATCACATCTAAAGATTTAAGGAGTAAAAAAATTGGTTCCTTATGGTTCTTTGGATATATCTAATGCGTGCCCACTTTTACTTGTTACAAGTCCGTTTGTTTGATCAGATATGAGCATCGAATTGAATCATATATTCAAAATGATCATATATATCCAAAAATTCATTGAGCATGCGATTCCGCATGTGTAACATACAACATCATGGGGGTGTATTATCATTAGTACATTCACTATTTAATTTGGTAGTAAAATAATTATATATCCCTCCATTTTTAGTTCCCACAAAGAAATTGACCCTAAAGTTTCAAAATTGTAGACCACTTATTAATGACCTACATACATAGTTGTCGTTTACTGGTGCAGAGAAATTCAAATTTGCTTGCTTATGCTGCTTTAGTGCCCCCACTCAACCTCTCTATAATTATAATTTTTCCTCTAATATTTATAAATTCTTTCAATTGTTCCCTTGTCAATTGGAGTACATATTTCTCCCATATTACTTGTAGCCTTTCATTTTACTTTGTTTTCAACAAGACCCCATAGCATACCTTATTTACTTTATTCATGCAAGTCCTTTAGAAAAAATGTAATCAATCTTTGATCTTTAGACGACGATAAACATAAATATTATTTCTCTCTACTGCATCTCGGGTGTCAAGAAATTTTGAGTTGGCTTTGCTTGATAAAAGTGCCCCGCGCAAGTATAATCCTGGCTACGCTACTTGATGGTGCACATGTTGGATATAATAGACGGCGATTTCTTTCGCCTTTGTACTGATATTATTGCTGCGTAATATATGGCAGGCAATTCAAAATGAAAGCAGAAGAAGATGAGAAAAAGGGCGGTGATGATGAGAGGTGGAAGCTGTTAGTGAGGAAAGTGGTATCAGCAAAAGCAATGTCTTCATTGTCACTACCAAAGAGGAAGAGGGAAGATCAGGAGGATGAAGCACGCGAGATGAAAGATAATCATGAAGGCAAAAGCTTTAGACAGTGAGAGAGCCAACAAAAAAGCAGATATTCAAGAGCCATTGTCTTTTCTTTTGTAGCTAAAAGCTTGGTGGTGTTTTTCAATGTATATGAAATGTGTTTTTTGGGGGGTGTTATGGTCCTTTTTATGTTGCCATATGAGAGGTTACTAGGCTGGACGAGAACCTCGGAAGAGTCTGATTGTGTGCTAAACATGTTTGTGGTGTATCGGTTGAAATCTTAATTTATTCGTTTTCAATTTGACGAGCCAACACGAGCTTGAACTCATAAGTTTCATTATCTAGACATAGTTTCTTAGCCCCAAGGGTTGGTCCTACAAGAATCAGATCCTCTATTCCAAAACACGCCCCGTGTTGCAGGGGGTTTTGCGCTATTGGATTACACACAAATTTTTAAAACACAAAAATAAAATTCACCATCCAACGGTCCAATCCTCCCCTGCAATAGAGGAACGGGGGATTTTGGAACATGGGATCTGAAACGGGTCCGTTTGGTAAGTGGGTTCTCCTCATACAATTGACCAGGATTCGATTTCGGGGGTCAGATAGCGAGAAAGTAATTTCTTGTGAAATCTCTAGTATTGATGTGGATGGCTCTAGTATTATATAGGGAAAAAAATTCCTACGAATAATATAAGTTCGCTCCTGCAAAAAAAAACGCCCTTGCGTAGTAAAATTCTTAATTCCGTCTCTAACACGTAATCTAGCCTGGACATCCCTAACCGTAAATAAAAAAGAAAGAAAGTGGAAGTGGCCATGATTTCAGAGTGGTGCACTAGAGGCCTAAAGGGATGGTGATGCTACAAAGACAGAGAGAGAGCACTGCTCTGACTGTCTCAGGTACAAAACATGGAATCTTCTTATGCTCCCCAAAAAACATTCGAGGCTCTTTCTGAGACGTCTAGGATTCCTTCTGTAATGCAATGATGTCTGATTAGTCACAAAAGAGGCTTCATTAAACATCATGACAAGGGATATATGCCCTTTTTGGCATGCTTTGTCCGAAATATCCTTTGGGCAATCAAAAGAGATGTTGAATCTCCTTTGTGATCATGATCGATGTTGAAATACATTATGGCTGAGTTTGGTCAATGTGGAAAAAGAATGATTCTTTTGGATTTCTTGTGTTTGGATCATTGATTTTTATAGAGGAATACTAAAATTGCTGAGATCTCACGTCCGTTTTGAACGATGATTTTATAAAATAGTGTAGAACTCTTTCAACTTGGATCATTGATTTATGGACGAAAACAAGCTGGATTTTATATAGTACTGTATTTTGTATGATCTAAAAAATGATTATTTAGTTGATAAAATCTTTCTAGGGATTTTTCTCAGACGTTTCAAGATTATTTAGTTGATATTTTGAAAACAGATCCAGGGGCAAATCCAGGATCTCCAACAAACTGTGAGGAGAAAAAAATTCAACAAAAATGCACTCAGCCTTGCAACTTTATGTAGTGAATTAGATGTAGTAATTTATTTCTTTGTTTGATAATTAAACACTCGTGTTATTGTATATTTGATGACTTGAAAAAAATTAAAAGAAAATTTCAAAAAGAAAGGTCAAATTACTTGAATTAAATTCTGAACTAAACTGTAGATGAGTTTACTAATTAAGCTGTACAAAATTTGGGAACCGGGAGCCCTGTAGCGAGTGAGCTCACTATATGCATGTAGTGAGCTCTCTCGGCCATCCGATCGGCGATCAACGGTCCGGATAAATTAGAGTTAAAGTAAATGTAAAAGTGCTTTTTAAAGTGTAAGATGATCCGGACCGTTGATCACCGATCGAACGGCCGAGTGAGCTCACTTCATGTGTCTGGACCGTTGATCACCGATAGGGCGGCCGAGGTCACTCACTACACACATGTAGTGAGCTCACTCACTACAAGCCCCCCGGATCCCAAAATTTGAGGGGTATTGGAGCTCCTGCCGGCCCCGCCACGTTATTGGGGATTCTGTAGTGTTGTACCCCACTACAAGGTTGTAGTGTGACATATGAGCAGTTGATCGCGGAATTAACAATACGGATTTCATATCGGCACTTGCATGATCAGAGCCGTCCATTATCGAGATGAAATTCGAGCCGTTGATTACCGAGATCAAAGACTTGTGTGCCGCACTATAGAATCTCCGAATCCCCCGACACATCTCTGCCTTAATTATATGTCTCCACGAATCTATTTTATACAAAAAATACAATGTTAAAGGCCCATAACTAGGGAGGCCTCCTAATCTCCCACTAAAATTTGTTGCTGATTTAGAAACACAAACAAGGATGATGTTCGGCACATGCCACAAGAAAATGCTCACGAATTCAATTATGTTCTTACAAATCTTAGTCAAATGTATGACTGTCTTTTGGCTCTAATGAAAGTCCCTACTAGCTTTTATGAAGTTTCTTTGAGTGATGAAACAAACGTACACTCGTGCGAAGTGAAAGTTCCCCAACGTACAAAGATTTGATCTCCACATCATGCCAAACATTTTTCATCCTGTTTTCTCTCTTTTGCTTCCCTATTGTCCCCATGATTTCGGACCCATGGTGCTGGAGAGCGCATCCGAGCCGTCTATCTTGGCAATTGATGGTTCGGATTTTTTCATGGAAGAGTCCAAACATTTTTGGACTCTTCCATGAAAAAATCCGGACCGTCCAAAACACTTTTGGACTGCTCGGATGCGCTCACCAGGAACGCTCTCCAGGGGGCGCTCACCAGCACCCCCGCTTCCCATGATTTCAACTTTTAATTTTATGCTGATTATTATGGGAGACATTGAGAAACACAAGAATTAGAATCTCTCCATTTTATTGAGGGCATGGAAATTTTCATTTCAATGCAAAAAGTCATTACACGTGAATGAAATCCAAAATGAACACCTCCAGTGATCAGGAATTTTTAACTCTCCTTAATTCTAAAATAAGGACATCCATTACGTCAAATAGGGGCATTCCCGGCATTTTAATTAATAACGGAAAGAGCTACTATTACCGGCAGTTCAAGACATCTCGGAAAAAAGTAATTTTTACGGTCATTTAGACTGTGAGAGATGAAATATAATCATGAAGGCAAAAGCTTTAGACTGTGTGAGAGCCAACAAAAATGCAGATATTCAAGAGCCATTGCCTTTTTTTTTGTAGCTAAAAGATTGGTGGTGTTTGGAATGTATATGAAATGTGTTTTTTGGGGGGGTGTATGGCCCTTTTTATGTTGCCATATGTTGGGTTACTAGGCAGCAGGAAGAGAACCTCAGAAGAGTATGAGGTTTGGCTGATTGTGTGCTAAACATGTTTGTGGTGTATCGATTGGAATCTTAATTTATTCGTTTTCAATTTAACGAGCCAACACGAGCTCGAACTCATAAGTTTCATTATCTAAACAAAGTTTCTTAGCCCGGGTCCGGTTGGTCAGTGGATTTGTTTTCCGCACAATTGATCAGGATTCGATTTCGGGGATGGGACAACGAGAAAGTAATTTCTTATGTAATCTCCCGTAGGTGTATCTGTCTGATTTCTTAGAAGTGACTGTTGGACTCACTGTGTTACTAGATTTATAGTCTCTTCGTTGTAATAGTTGCAAATGGTTGGTTTGTTAATTCTTTGCTATAGTCTAGATATATTCTTGAATTTCTTGCTATTCTCCAAACATACAAAAAAAAAAATGGGTGGTTGTTTATAATTATTAGCTGGATATATCAAATTAATGTCAAGCTATCAACAGCGGTATTATTGAGGCCAAAATTTCCAAAATTGAATATTTTATTCATTCCAACTCTAATTACTTAAATCACACAAGCTAAGATCCAACACAACTCTGCCAACACACAGGCTGCCAATACATACACTCTTTTATTCATCCAAACTCTAATTACTTAAATCACACTAAGATCCAACACAAGGCTGCCAATACATACACTCTTTTATGCATACAAACTCTAATTACTTAAATCACACTAAGATCCAATACAGGGCTGCCGACACACAGGGCTGCCAATACATACACTATTTTATTCATCCAAACTCTAATTACTTAAATCACACTAATATCCAACACAGGGCTGCCGACACACATGGCTGCAAATACACCAATACATACACTCTTTTATTCATCCAAATTCTAATTACTTAAATCACACTAAGATCCAACACAAGGCTGCCGACACACAGGGCTGCCAATACATACACTCTTTTATTCATCCAAACTCTAATTACTTAAATCACACTAATATCCAACACAAGGCTATCAGCAACAGAATACATGGGATACTCTGAAACCACCAGCTACTAATAACTCAACCAATAGAGTTGGCAACATCAATGACAAACCGGTATGTAACATCAGCTTTCACAAGGCGTTCCATGGCAGTGTTTACGTAGTCTATTGGAATAACCTCAATATTCGCTGTTATGTTGTGTTTTCCAGAGAAATCAATCATTTCTTGTGTCTCCTTCAGTCCCCCACTCGCACTTCTAGCCAACATCTTTCTTCCTGTATACATCATTCGAAGTTAGATCTTAATTCATGTTTGACAAATAAAAATAGACGCGATATATAGGTGAAAATTACTAACCCAACATCAGAGGAAAGATAGGCAGTTCCAATGGCTTGTCAGGTATACCAAGCATGATGAGCTTTCCATGGGACTTGAGCAAACCGATCAGCGGCACAAGAGGGTGAACCGCAGATACTGTATCGAGAATACCATCCATCGTTGCCATTGCAGCCTATTCCCAATTAACACATGGATATTAGACTTTTTCTATATGGATGTGGTTCAAAAAACCAAATGACAAGTTTAAAAGAATGATAATTACCTGCATCTGATCTGGGTCTTGACTGACCAAAAACGAATCAGCACCAAGGTGATCAATGGCTTCTTTCTTCTTGTTAGGCGACGTACTAATCACGGTCACCTTAGCCCCAAATGCCTTAGCAAACTTCACCGCTAAATGGCCTAGGCCACCTAAACCTACCACACCCAAGTGCAAACCAGGCTTGTCCAGTCCATAATATCTCAGGCCACTGTAAGCTGTAATCCCAGCACAGAGGAGAGGAGCGGCAGCATCAAGAGGGAGGTTGTCGGGCATTTGTACCACGTAACGCTTATTAACGACTATATGATCAGAGAAACCTCCGTATGTGGGTGTTCCATCGTGGTAGTTGCCGGTGAAAGATAGAATATGCTGCGGGCAGTAGTTTTCAAGATTGTTAATGCAGTTGTCGCAAGAGTGGCATGCTCCAACAAAGCATCCAACTCCAACTTTGTCCCCAATTGTGAACTTTTGGACCTTGCTACCGACATCAGTCACCACACCCACAATCTCATGCCTGAGTTAAGGTGGTAATGAAAATTAATATCAGATATAATTGATCGAGGGATCAAAACCAAGTTTAACTAGAAGAAGAACGGGAGAAAGTACTTTTTATCCAGCCTAAAAACTCAACGTACGTATAAGATGGGGAAATCCAATATGTAGACAAAGACATAAAATTAACTCACTCAACTTCAATCGATTTGAGACTCTCTAACAATCCCTCTACGTACTATGAGAAATTATGAGCTAATACTTGAAGAATGTTGTGAAAGTGGAGAGATTTACAGTATATCACTCCACTTTTGAATGTACACCTTTTTTACTTTTTGCACATCTAAATCATCCCTCAACAATTCTAGGAACCACAGCCATGTCTTCTTCTTCTCTTTCTCCACTATTGCGTAGGCAAAGGGGTATATACAGTTATTGGCATCCAACCCAACAACAATTAACATTATTCCACCATATGGGCCTTTCAGGTGGCACCCATCAAGCCCAATCATAGACCTACAACCTCCAAGAAATCCCCTTTTCAATGACCCCCCAACATATGTAAAGCCTCTTGAACTTAACCTCACTATCAGATCCAGGTACTGGTTTATACTTGAGCTTTATTGTGGTCCCATGATTGGTACTCCTAACCTCTTCAATGTACCCAAACAACTGCCCAAATTGCTCTGGAGCACTACCTTTAAGTATAGCAAGTACTCTCCTCTTAGCTCTGAATACCTTCTGCTTGTCCACATGGACTATCCACTCAACTTCAATTGTATCCGCAAGGGATTGAATTGGCCAAGTAGGGTTCTTGGCAATCCTTTCAGAGTACATATTCTCTATCCACTTGGTACTTATCCAAGGCACATTGTAAGATCTAGTGCATGTATGGTTTGGAATGTAACGTTTCACCCTAAACACTCCATCCCCCTTCACAAAAGCTCCATATATAAACCGCGGGCACCTTTTTCCACCAACACACACAACACTCACCTTCATTGTATCACTCTTTAAATTTAGTTTTCTTTCCTAGTTTTATGGAATACTCCTTCACTGCATCCCTAAAGATGGCATGTGTTTTGAACTCCATTCCAATAGAAAAAAATAGGTCAGGATTAGCCATGTCAGTCTTTTCATTAAAAATGAGGTACTTTTTCTTCTGAGGTGTTTTCCTGACATTATCATTATCTGAATCTGTAGAACTGTTAAGGTTCTCCAAGTCATCACTGCTCTCATCATCGAACACTCTTAACTCATCACTACCCTCATCATCAGTATCACCAGTGATTCCCAACCCAGTTTCCTCTATCTTTTGGTACACATTTAGTTCAAATAATGCATCATCCTCCTGAAGATCAACATCACTCTCCTCAACGTTCTCATATTCAGAGCCAGAATATGACGAATCTGGACTGTAAAGACCCGAAAATTTTAACTATTTTTCCAGAAATAAAGTTGGGGTAATGTGTGGAATGAAGTATAATGATAAAATTAGCTAAGTGATGAAAGGATACATGTGATGTGTAGTGTTGGGGTGGAA
>JAXBDA010002963.1:0-38201 GCA_036023075.1 Gaultheria prostrata | reverse complement strand
TTATCGTCACTCATGACATCGAAACTATAAAATATAAGTTGGCTACACAATTTAAAAAAAAACAATGAATATGTAAAAAAATAGTTTAGATATTAGAAGAAAAAATGCATATATATTGGGAAGGAAATGAAGAGAAAAAAAAATTATTATATGTAAAAAAATTAGCCTTAAGTGTATTAAATTAGTGACATTAAAGTGAATTAAGAAGGCCATTTTGGTCCTTTTCCCGCAAATACTAACGCCATCCATTTAAAAGTAACGGCAGGGGGTAATTTTTGTTATTTCATAAAAGCAGGGGAGGTCAGTGTTATTTCAGAAACCTCAGGGGAGGTTTCTGTTTGTGTCAGAAACCTCAGGGGAGGTTAGTGAAATTTGCCCCTTTTTTTTTAACGGCAAAGAAATTTGATTAATCAAATGTAAGGATACAAGAGATTAAAAAGAGCATGAGATAAAAGACATCACAACAAGAGGATAGGACATTGTACTCTTATCCTCCTCACAAACACCTTCTTGCATCTCTTATTCTTCCCTTATCCTCCTCTTTTATACCTGAAACAAACAGGCGCTGAATTTCTCGCAAGAATCTTGTGGACATTGATCCCAGTAAAATGAACAATTTTGATCGTCGAATTAGACCGTTACTTACTCCGGTCTATAATTCACATCACGTGAAGATCCCACAACATTGATTCGGTTCTTGTGTGCATATTTTACTAGGTTACAACTCATGAATTGTATTTGCTATAGCTAGAATATCGTATCAAAAGTTGGTTATCTCCATTTGTTAAAGCAAGCATTTTGAAAGTGATCAACTTTTTTCTTTTGAACAGAATTTGTTATGCAACTGGATATTGAGGAATCGGTAGGTGAAAGACTGCCAGCACTTGATCTTGTCTGCCTTTAACTCATCTTTTTTTATCTTATTGTTTAATCAGAGAGCACATACAGACAGAAAAGCATATATTATGAGGTCTAAAAGTCTATTGTCTTGTTACATTTTGTTAATTCATTTTTTTACTTACATATATATGTCACTTGAGTTCAATGTATTCATCAGTGCCGGTCCCTGAGACCTGGATCATCCGAGGCATATTAGCATAGCGTACTCCTATTTGAACCCGGATTTGAATCAACTCCTCCTCGGGAGTCAGGACCATAGATGAGGCGATTCTGGTGAGATCCAATGTAGATCCTTACGATTCACTCGTGCGATCCTGGCGGTCCAGGGTGGACCACCGCGGCTTCTCTCTTCTCAATTACCGTCACAAGCAAGGACGAAATCAAGATTTTAATTGTAATTGAGACGGAATTTCATCAGGTTACATCAAAAGGGTCAAATGTAAAGCATATACATAAGAAAAATCCGCGAGTAAAATCAAGAATCTTTGAGGATCTCAAAAAAAAAAAAACTCTAAAAATAAGACAATGTTGGTTAAGTTGGCATCTGTTATTGCCTTAACTTGCTCATTTTTGCTTAATTCCATGACAGAATAACAAAAATAAGACGAATAATCAAATTAAGCAAATATGTAATGTAAACCAAACAGACCCTTTATTCAAATATATGGCATAGTGTACTAGGAGTTGAAAATGCAATAAAAACATGAGAAGAAGGTGATCTTAAATGCATTAACTTACATAGTAATTTGTAGAAAGAGAGAAAACGTAAGAAAATAAACTGTAGCAGCGTAGTCCAAATTTTACTCATTTTTTCCTCAATGGGATTATATTCGCTCTTTTCGCGTTTCAGATATGGCTAAACAACCAAGTTACCGGAACTTATACATGACAGAGAAAAAAGTGTCACCAAGGGTGTGTGCATAGTGAACATTTACAACATATTGGTTTTTCCCTTGCGTCGGGAGTCGAATTACCTTCATTTCTTTTGTCTTCAGCTTTTTCACGAACCAATTTATACAGTGAGGAAAAAAGATGGACACGGACACTGGAATTCAGGCTAAGCCGAAGAAAATAGGCTACAATGTCCTCTGTCACGGCTTCTTTGACAAAGTCTTCTTCAATCCCTTGAGAATCTTGCCAAACCAAACCAAGTTCATGGCAGCAAGCGCAGAAGGCACCACAAATACCAAGAGAAAACCGATGATGTGCATCTTGATGACCTGCCATGTCCATTCAGTCTTTATTCCATTACTAAAACTTGACACGACTATGCGCGTCCATGATCTATGCAATGAACTCACTATGCACATGTTACTCACTCATTATGAAACTTGAATTAGTTGCATGCATCCGTCAATATGCATGTGGCGCATGCATGTGTGTGTGTGTGTGTGTGTGTGTGTGTGTGTGAGAGAGAGAGAGAGAGAGAGAGTTTAATGGTGGAAGGCAGAGTAAATTGGAATGGAAAAAACATGACTTTGCTTGCTTAAAATTTCACACATTTTACTTTGTTTTTCTTCTACCGCCAGACAAACACTTATGACAACAATGATAATTATGGAAAATTGTGACCGCTATGTCAACTGCAAAAATACTGGTGAAGAAAATTTGTTAGGATGAATAATGCCTCGTATCCAACATAAAAATTGATCCCTGGTATAGTACAGTAGTAGTATTATATCAGCCTCAGATGATATGTAATTGTATGAAATAGAACTCTTTTGTATGATATGAATGCTTTCTTTGTTATGGAAGAACATCAAACAAGTTATGAAGTCGAACAAAAGAAGTTAGTAAATCCATGTAATTCAGACCATAAGAAGTTGACACATCAAGTAGGTAGAATTACCTGATTATAGTGCAAGCGAACATGGTAAAACATGTAAACGAACAACAAAATTCTTGCAACCTGCATTCCATAATAGATTTCAACACGATTGGCTACTGGACGAATTAACAACTCGAACCAAAAACAAAACAGAATCACAGTGTATAACTGAATTATCGTACATAGGAATCCCCTTGAATCCAAGGCAATGAAGGCATGCAGTGCAGCCGCAATTTTCTTTGGCTTTGCTTACTTGCATTAGGTTCGACATTGCTACTCTGTAGCCAGAATCTTATAATTTGTGATATCGTACAATTAGATGTGGTTTAGCGGGTACAGACTAATCAGTACGAACAGAACGCATCAACCGGGGGTTGCTGTGAACTGTGGAAGGATCTCTGAAATGGTAAGCTTTCTATTCGATGAATTTGATGTTTGCCCTATTTTCACGTTTTTGTTGTTGGAATAGGGTTCAAATAACTCTTTTCAAGGTATAGAGGATGATTATATACCATCTTTTGCCTTATTCTCCCCCCAGTTACTCTCAAAATACGGACTCAATCTCTCTCTCTCTCTCTAGGCTTACATGGAACCCACATAATACTAGAGGTTTATTGGGATCCAGGTTACACAACGGATCCAACGTAAGCCAACAATCACAAAAAGAGCGAAAGAATGTTTATTTGAGACAAATCTGGATAGCCAAGGGAACATAGACACAAATCGACATATATTGATCCTAAAGATTTTTAAAAAGTTGTTTGAACTCATTTACTGCAAGAGGACGGAAAACCGAATTCGTGCCACCTACATCTCTTGCAATTGAAGCATCTTACCTATTGGACCACTCAATGATCAATTCATCATTTAATAGACAAGAAGTTTCATTATTTTCGCATAAAATATCCGTTCGTACCATATATATTAATCATCACAATCTATAGAGATACATCTCATAATTTTTTAGGAGTCAAAGACCTAATATGAGCTACTCAGGATTCGATTCAATCAACTATTCTGATAAGGATCATTTTGTTTCTCAATCGATTCACAGCTTGGCAACTATAC
Organism: Gaultheria prostrata; assembly: GCA_036023075.1. Lineage (NCBI taxonomy): Eukaryota > Viridiplantae > Streptophyta > Magnoliopsida > Ericales > Ericaceae > Gaultheria > Gaultheria prostrata. Next base: position 34,405 of record JAXBDA010002963.1, on the reverse strand, counting down.
ATTGCTAGGGAATTTGTTTGCAGTGTGTCCATAAGTGTAAGGTCAACCTCTATTTGATCTTATAAAGAGCCCAGATTTTCTTCGACTTAGATGGATTCCATTACTAAGTCATATTCATCTGAAACGAACCATAAATGGATATAAATCATATTTAACTCACCATCCAAGCAAAAAATATCACCACACCATTGATCAGATACGCAGTTGACTTCTTTAACCCAGCAGTATCAAGATACCTGCATCAAAACCCAAACAAGATAACTAAAGTCAAATAGGCAGCCTCATATCCCTATCAGGGCCTCATTTGTTCAGACATACCATCTCATATTGATCTCTGGAGTTGTCACCTCAGAGATTAGGACCATGAATGTGTAAAGCTGCCCTTCTCCGGTAAACATAGCATATGCTACTGCAATCGCGGCAAGAGAGTGATGCACAATCTGAAATCCAAGTAGTACAATCATATCAATTACATTGACAAGACTATTAAATACCATTATACGTGCTCCTATCCTGGACTTTCAGTCGGTGAACATAATTTGCAGGTTGTAAAGGGAATTGGTAGAACGATGCTCTCAACTTATAAAGGGATCTTAAAGACTTGAATCATGGAATACTCTTCAAGAGTTCTAGGTCAAAAGCGGCCTTCACCATTTTTGGGTAATCTGATTTGAGAAGCTTATTTTCAATTATTAAAATGACTAGACGAATCTGGAAGTCATGCGGTGAACATGAACTGTATATCTCAAAGTTACGTTGCCATAGAGAGTACTTAAATAGTTAAATATGTAGATTTGAACTTGGGTTGAAAGAAAATAAGAAATGCTAAACATGATCATCTCCCAACCTTGACGGGATACTTACATACTCTACTCCACCCAGAGAAGGATACAACCAAAAAATCATTCCAAGATCTGCAAGGAAGTATCCTGCAGAAACCTGTCGAAGTCATATTGAAACTATTACATGGAAGGTTTCTCATGCAAGAAAAGCACAAGTTTAATCAAGAAGTAAACCTAAGAAGTCCAACAGAAAACTATAAGAATGAAGAACATGATGTGGCATAATCACGTCTAAAAAGCAGGCAAAAACAGGTGTGCCCCTGTGATTACTATTTGCAGTTTTTTGGGGGTCGATTATCGTGCAACCTCCTTTTAGATCTGTCATCATGATGTGGGCTGATACTTTTTCATTTTTCGTTTAATGTGACTTGGAATGGGTTTAAATACCATGCAGAAACTTTTTAACCAGGGAAAAAAAATCAACCACCAGGAACAAGAGCAGGTATCCAAAAGGTGCCTCACGAAAGAATCGTGTGTATCAAGAGCTGATCTTGAACGAATTTTTTTAACGTACACATGCTACTGTTGGAGCAAAAAGACAAATTTAATTTGTTCGCCTGTACCTTTGAACTAGAAGACTGAGGCATAAATATTCCTTGAAGATGTCTTAGTTAAACAAATTTGCTTTACTTGATTAAACAAGTTCAAGGCTCTGCTCTACAGAGGAAGTCCAAGGGAGGGGAAGAAAACTCATTCAAGGTGATCAGCTTTCTGATAAAGCGGAAAGAATAGCATTTTGTATTTCTTTGTGTCACAGGTCGACTCCACCTCATTGGCGATATCAGCCTCCTAATATTAGAATCTTTTCGGCATTTAGCCAAAATGAAAAATTAATAGCAGCTACAAACAGGTAGTTCTTTTGTAATTAAATGAGGACCAACGGGAAAACAAAAAGAAATAAAAGAAGAGAAAAATGCTTACTCCCAATGCAAAAGTTGATAGCTGTGAGCTTCGGAATGTCATAAGGCCAGCATGTTCATGGTCAGAAAACAGATCTGACCAGAACACAAAGTATAATGACAAAGTTGCAATAAAAATTGCGTGAATGGTGGATACAGCACTGCAAGATTAATCAAGAAAAGCATACATAAGATCATCAAAATAGTATAGTCAGCTTGCATATAGACAACTAAATAATTAGGATTACGCATTTACCGATTGTTCCACTCCATCCGCTGTACTTTTGTAAGAGTAGAATATGTGTCAAAGTAAAGTGCGCTGACCAATTGTGAAAGGTCATATAACTGCAGGGGGAAACAAAGTTAGTGGATAAAAGAACAAAAAAACTCCTTTTACTTGCTATTTTTTATGTTACATGTATCATGTATGTCACTTCAATTTCATCGAATTTTAAGAAAGCAATAAAGATAGAAAACAGTCCTCTGCAAAAAAAAGATATCAACACTCCAATATACGCAGAGATACTCATCCATTTTTTTCCCAAGGGTTACGGATCAAAAAGAAAGAAGATGGTCAGGCCATTACCATTTTGCAGACAAATATGCCCCCAAGGACAGATGTATAAGGAAGGAAAGGATCTGCAAGTAAATAGTTCTTAACCAGCACCCCGGCCTGATTTTGGTAAGATTTAAGTCCCATGGCCGTCTTTCTAGGAGCTGCCATCGTCATTTACTTCTTAAACCATATGATAATTTTGTCACTACTATCAAACAGCAACCTGGAAACAAATTTCCAGGAAAGAAGCTCCCTTATATGGCCGCTTTCATTCGAATGTAATGGAGCTCTTTGGCACCTTCTGCATTTGCATTGCTGACAAAAGTATAATGATATTAATAACAATCGCATAATGCCAGCACAATCTACCAGTTCTTGAAAAACTTGTGCCATAACATGAATGCATCATAAATAGCATGCCTACACATTTCCACATAACAAGTAATCCCTCACACATAAAACACAACTTGTTTAAAATTAATTAACTAACCAAACAAAATTGGGTGCAAATTGGAAATGATGTTTTTGTATCTATGCTACCTCTGTTTGGATGTACCAATACGTTTATAGTAGTGTTTCCTTCATGCTCCTTTAACTTACAACACCAGAACATAGTTAATTTGATTGTGGAAGAAATGGAAGGGGAAGGAATGAACATTTAGAATCTTGAAACAGCTATTCGAAGTTTCCAAAAAAACTTCTACATTCACCTGCTTTCATGATATTCAAGCCACGGAAAGTAATCAGCAGGAAAAATACAGAACATCTCTTGGATCATATCTTAGAATTAAAAATGTGCAAATTGTACTCAGTTTTTTTCGTGGTTTGGTCAGACATTAATGGGAGAAACAAATCAAGAATGCACATAAAGGAGCTTTTCCAATGTGATCCATAAGAAAGCTTCATAATTCAAAACTTATCCCGACGGCCTAGGAAGCCAGGGTTATAATTCTTGTCTAAGGGCCCGTTCAAAAAAAAAAATGGTAACAGTATCAGGTAAGAATATTACCATCATGTTGACACCAGTTACAATCAAAAGGACATGTACCGGTGCTTTTACTTCTTAATGAAGGGTGTTTGTGGCATACGGATATTGACCTAAGTTTGTGGCCATATCTCTAAATCAGAGCGTTTGCAACAGATTCCATTCAGTGGGCGTCTGGGCGTTTGGGCGAGGTATATGTAGGTAGAACCAAACAAGTCCACTGAGTTGGCCAAAAAGGCCCCATTGAATGAAGGCATTTCCAAAAAGGCAAGAGGCAAAACTTGTTGGACTTAGGGTTAATGCTATGCTTCAATGACAAGGACCTTAGTCCTTAGACTACGAAGGAAAGTACATCATGATGACAAAAGGAAGAATTTTCAGAAAAGTAAGACGTATTGTACCTGAAAGCATAATAAACAAAATAGAGTTCCATTTATAAATTTTGATTTTTCGTTTCAAAAGAAAAAAGAGAACGAAAACCCTAAAAACAGAAGACTTTTAGTGCCACTTCAAGCTATACTGCTGACATGTCAGCACAAAAAAGGGCATACCCAATGCACGAAGCTTCCGCCCATGTGGGCCTGGGGAAGGAATGATGTACGCAATCTTATCCTTGCAAGCAGAGAGACTGTTTCCGAGAATCGAACCCATAACCTATAGGCCACAATGGGGCAGCTTTACCGCTGTGCTACATCCGCCCTTCTAAAATGTTAGCACAAGCAAGTCTAAAAACTGGTAAAGGGAAAGCCCTTCAGATCTGGTATGCAGGGACAGGGTGTCAAATTGTGTTTCCTATAGCTGAGAGAAGACATGGACCGTAACTGGCACATTTTTTGCTTACACCATCATGCTTAGGGGCTTTATCTTCTGTGCTACTACCCCGAGCTTCTATTGACATGAAGTAATCTTCCAACCATATTAGGCCCATGAGAGTTGCCTTGATAAGAGGAAATCTTCCCTTTATGATCCATGCATGAAAATCCAAATCCTTGGGCATCTGGAGATGCTTTGGACAATACTTCATGCTTGACAAGTTTATGACCTTAGTCCTCATGTATCAGGCCGTAAACCGAACCTGGCCTGCACTGTACCTTGGGCAAACTCAATTTCCAAATTAAGAATGAGAACGTCCTTGGATTATGGATGGGAAAATCCAGGGATTGGTCGTATTATCTTTTCTCCTCATCCACCGGTAAAAATAATCTTCCTCCATTTACTCTAATGTGGAAATAATCCCACCACCCTCTGCACGGTATTAGCAAATCCACATGGGGGGTATAACTGAGGCCACAGTCCAATTTTCCCAAATCTACGAACTAATCCCGTGCCACAACACTAGGCTAATGGACATTGCAAGTGTACCAGTAGACATTTAGTCTACATCAAGGCTGAATCTGATCGATGGCCTAACCATTGTAAGATCCCTCGGGTTTTACACGCATTAGGAGCTTCGCCTATCCGCAGTAAAAGATCCCAGTTGGCAATCCTAACAGGCATTCGGACAATGCCGTGATTACTCCCCAAATTAACGAAAAATTGGCAAACTACTTTACCATACAATCAAATCACCATAGATTCACAATGTAAATTTATTGTAGACAAGAACCTACCTTTCAACTTATTTTCAAGTAACAAAAAGGTATGAACTTTCGGATTCTAAAGGTAAAGCTAACAACAGAGACAAGTCTCAACACTTACTAGCGAATTCATGTTCAAGATATATACCCAAGGGATATGCAAACAATTCATCACAATTCACAAACATAAGCATCCATATACATGTGTATCTGGGCATATCTTTAATTCATTTTTTATGCAAGAAAAAATAAACACACCAAACACTACTATCTAATTACCATATCAATTGGAAACTACCAAATTAGTGATTATGTCCTTATTTTTAGATCCAATTGAACCAATACCCAAAACGTGAAAATACTCCTCAATCACGGAGATCAGAACCAATTCCCAAACAAGTATTAGGTCAGAATTTATGACAACGAAAAACCCACAAACCTTGAAGATGAAAAAAAAAATGCAGACGGAACAAAACCCACAACCAGATTGAAGGCTTACCTGAAACCAGAATGTAGGAAAATTTGAAGAAGAACCCAGGTAGATTGATACCGAAATTGAGAGATCAACAGCTATGCATATACCCACCAAACCAAGCGTACAAAGCAAATGGGCAAATGGGTTTTTTAGGAAATGCAGAGAACCAAACGCAATCAAATTAAAAACCAACAAAAACCCACAACAACCCACGACCGATAATCAATGCATAAGCGATTGGGAGGTATCTGGAGCCGAAGCAATGAATGTGAAAGATGAAGAAATCTTTTGACAAAATGACAAACGAGCCAAGTGCGCCTGAGGTTGGGGTTGGGTGGTGCGCGTGAGACCCGAGGGTATTTTAGGATTTTAGGAGGGATCATAATTTCTCTTCCTATTTGACAACATGAACCATTATTTGATCCACCTCCATAATTAGAACCATTTATTTTGTTAAATGATTAATTACGTTTTCTTACGAAAGTGTACGATAATAATGACTTTAAAAATGAATTTGTTGTTTTCCTTGAAAGAAATTTGTTCGTTTTTTTTTTTTCATTCGTCATTCCTAATCTTTTACATGGAGAGGGGGAAATGGAACTCAATCTCGAGATGCGTCATTTGATACGTGACTAATGTTATTTTTAAGACTATCGATAAATCTTCAAAATGTGACTGAGTCCAAAATTAGTCTAGTTTGACCCTAACAAGGTGATTCAATTGTATTTAGAAATTCCGAAAATCTGATCTCTTATTGGTAAATCTAATCTAACAAACGGTTATGGACCGCTGATTTTTTGAATTGATCAAGTATGACTATGACGGATGTCATAATAAGATATTTCTTTCAATATGTATAGAAGTGTATCGATGGACTATAAGAAACTAAACGCGTTTTGCTCTCTCTTCATATCTTCTCCATATACCGTTGACCTATACGCGGGATGATTTAAAAAGAAATTGTTATTTCTCCTTGAAAAATGTTTTCGGATAATTTTTTATCGGAGCACGACTAACATAAATTTTGGGGATTCTATCCACTAACTTACTGTTTAAGTGAGTCCCAAACAAGTCCACTTTAGACCTAACAATACGGTCCAATTGTATTTAGTTATTGTGAAGTAGTTGATCTCTTGTTAGGACATCACTATTCGCAGATCAATTTGACAGTTTTAAAGAAAAATATCTCTTCTTCGTATCATTTTCTCATACTATATTGAACGATATGCGACGAATAAAGCACCTCACCGTTAGGGGTGAGCATGGACCGGATTGGTTCAGTTTTGTAGTAAACCATGAACCAAACCACTACCTACGGATTATGAATTTGGAGAATCAAACCAACACATAAAAGGCATAGAACCAAACCAATCCAAACCATTGAGATACGGATCGGTTTCGGTTTCGAACCATGGTTTGCTTAAAATTGAGATATTATTTCTGTAAACTATTTAAAGTACTTAAAATTTTGAAGATTAATAAACCAAAACTTATATTAAATCCGATTTCATTAAAATTAATCATTGGTAATGAAGGAAATCAACAAATAGGAATAGGCAATGACCAAATCATTTATAGAAATTTAGAAAAATAGAAACGTATTGTGGAATCAAAATTGGAATGGAGAATTTCATTAGCAAATTTATTGGCTATGACTAAACCACTACTGGTGTATTGGAATTAAGGGAATAAGTTATGAATCTTAGGCAAAATAAAATCTTGCACAGAGAAGGAATAATGAATAAATTAAATTAGGACGTTAGTTAACTACGGCTTATATATATAAATACATATATATAATATACGCGGTTCGGATCGAATTGGGACTAGAACCATGAACGTAAATTCACAAACCAAACCATTGAATACGGATTCTAATTTTTTTAAACCAGGACAAACCACGTTACTAAAAAACCGAACCAAACCAATCGGTTTGGACTGGATTCACGGTTTGACGAATTTTCTACTCCCCTACTCACCGAGTCTCACCAACTAAAATATTGGCATTGGGCTTGCTCGGGTTTTGCGAGACCTTGCCAGATCCCTGATCCAATTTGAGTTAGAAAATTGCAGTCAAGTGTGCAAAAATGATGTTTAATTTTATTAGCCAAAAAAGAACGTGAGGGTGCATTTAAATTAAGTTATTTCTTTTTTAAAACTGATATTAGACCCATATGAACAGCACAACCACAGTTGTATTTTGATAAATAAATAATGCTACCACCTTTAAGGTACAACTGCTGAAAATAAACAAGACAAAACTTCTTGGAGTGTTAGTTAAATTGTCAACAGCAAAGGTTCTTCTGGCGCAACCGAAGTTGCTGTCTGTTTTTTTTGTCGTCAAGTTTAAGTATAGTTCCACTATTCTGGTTTTTTTTTTGTCATTCGTTATTCCTAATTTATTACATGTGGATGGGGGAATGATACTCGATACCGAAATACAGTGTAGGGCATCCAAAAACTCTACCGCATGAACTAGCCATCACTTGCTAGTTCCACTGTTCTTCTTCCTTTTTTTTAGTTGCTTGGCAAAAGCACATTTTTGTTTGGTAAATTTATTGTGGATACAATTGCATTGGATACTATTACCCAAGAATCTAGTCTCTCTAGGAGATAAGGAAATTGTGGATGGCAAAAGATGGTGAGAAAAACTTGTGATGGGTGGTGCATCTGTCGGCTCGCATCTGAGCCGTCCAAATATGTTTTGGACGGCCCAGATTTAAAGGTGGCATATTTGTAAATTTAGGGGGTAATTTTAGCCCAACAAATCTTAGCCATCCAATGTTTGGACGACTTGAATGCGCCGACAAATATTTTGGATGGTTCAAATGCGCTGATAGATACTATCTGGCGGTATCCTATCTGCATATAATTATTTCTTGGCTCCCAGTGCTCTGGTAATTTGGCTAATGGGTAAGGTTTCGAAATACATGGAGATAATAGTGGGTACTGGGTAATGGGAGGTTTAATTCTCAAAGAGTCAAAGGGTTCAAACCAAGTCCAGTGCTCTGGTAATTTGGCTGAGTTTATGTAACGTCCCGATTTTTGGCAACCTAAAAAACTTATGATACTTTACAAATTACTAAATTAGAATGCTAGTATTTAGTTGTTGGAAATTTCTCGGAAATTCGGTGTGAATAAAATGAGACGTTCAGAAGATCTCTCCAGGCAACCGAAAGAATCCACGGAGTTGGATGTTACACGTGTTTATGTTTGGTTATACACTGATAAAGGTTGGACAACACACCCCATTATTGAGATTGAATTGACTATTCATTCCTCAATTCAATTTCGGGTTTGTGTTGAGTTACGGAATTCAATTGCTGAATTGCCCTACTGATTGGGTAGGCTCTCTTTTTTATTTCCGTATTGAATGAGAAGGCTCCTCCTTCAGGACCTTCACCTATATTAAGGGAGCATCTGCCTTTGCTTCAACACACAAGATTTTCGTGCTCCAATATACACTACCAAATTAATGTTCTTTGAGAGAGAGAGGCAGACGCACGTCAGTTCGCCAAGACAACCAACGGAGGTGTTCCGAGGTGTTCCGTCGGTTTGTGGTTGTTGCCATTTTATCCCGAGAGGAAGACGCCGACAAAGTCTACAACACCCACGGTAGGCGGCGAATCTCTTTTAAGGAGACAAAAAGCTAAAATCTTTTTTGCCAATCGAAAAAAAAAATTTACTCTCATTAAAACTGAGTTTCCACTAAAGTATTTTTTAATATTTTCGACGGTATTTTCGGTATTTTTCCACAAACCATTCCCCTTACATACATAAGAAAAATGGAGTATTATTTAGCGGCAACAAGATCCACTTTTGGCTACAATGGGAAGACAATATTTTTAATAGAAACTCAGCCTAAATTCAAAAACAGCTAGCTACTTTGTACACCTACAAAAACAGAAATATTAAACTCTCTTTCTCCCTCTCTCTCAAAACCATAGCCGTCACAAATTCTTTCTCCCTTCCCCTCCGGCCCTTCCCACAGCGTTTCACCACCCTTGTACCGTGGCGGAAGAAGAAGGCAGAGCTGGCTTAGACATGAATCTCAAGAAGCATGAGATTTAGGCCCACCAAAAAATCAAAATTTTAAGGGCCCCCAATTATTTAGGAATCCTACATATATATACTAGACCATGTCTCAAGAAAGGTTAAATGGATTGACTATGTTGTCCATTGAGAAAGATATGGTGAATATGCTTGATTATGAAGACTTAATTAATATGTTTGTTGCTAAAAGTGCGATAAGACAAATGTTCAAATGATGAATTTTGAAATATTGTAGCGGTTGTATATTTTTGGATAACTATAGGTTAGTATTCTCTGTTTTGTAATGATAATTCTTTTGTGGTGGTTTTTATAAAGACTCCTAATTGACAAATTTTTGTATGCAAAATATAGGGTAGGCCTCGTTTAATAAGTTCGATTTAGGCCTCCGAAATCTATGAGCCGGCTCTGGAAGAAGGCCATGATTCTTGTGCTAAATCCCTTCTTTTATACTATAGAGTAGTATTTGTTTTCCTTTTTTCTCGTCTTTTTAGATCAATGACTTATCGTATGAGAATTATGTCTTTTTTTCTCGTCTTTTTAGATCTATGAGAATTATGTCTCCCGCTTTTAGTAGAATAGTTTTGTTTAATCTTTGAAGAGTGGTATCCCCAAAAACCTCTCCAAAAGGTGAATCGAATTTCAGAGACAATTTTGATCTAACTTTTTCTTTTTTTATTCTCAACGTTGAGACAAGGCTCTTCAAACATCCATTACCAACTTCGGTATGTCAATTACCAAATTAACAAACACACTCCAAAGTCCAACCGATTGGTCAATGTCGAGCCCTAAGTCAATGCCCAAGCATTATCGTACTTGTACCTCCATTCTCCTAAAAAAAAAAAAATTGTCCTTTTAGTTTTCGTGTTTTGTTTTGGATTTTGGTTAGATTTGCATTACATTATTTGGATTAATTATTCATCTTGACGAGAGGAATCTAAAAGTAAGAAATTATGACAAAAAGCAAAAAAAAAAAAGTTCACTAAGGACGAAAAATTATTAAACAGCTTTTTTTTTTTTTGTTTAAAGTGTCGTCTCATATGAACTTTTTTCAAGTTCGGTCCACTTTTTTTATGCGTATCTGACTCTTTTGTTGATACGAATGATTAATCCTTAAAAAAACGACGAAAAAATACCGAAAAAAAAGTGACTAGACAAAATATATAAAAGAAAATGGGTAGGACTTTTTCAATAAATTTTCCTTTTTATAATTCAGGTGTCGGAACCAGCTTACGTGCACCTCGATTAATCTTGGGCTCACAATTTCACTGCCCACTTTTGAGGAGCCCAATTAAGAAAATTTCTAACTACCAAAGGGTATCATATGATTCAAGGGGAAATGACGTGGATCTGGAATAATCTAGAAATTCAAATTAATGACCAGACAAACTTCGACTAGTTGTCTATCGATTTTCTGTTCATCAGTATGGTTGAATATACATAATTATGTTAGATTTTACATCCTTAAAGTATTATCAAGCACTCTTTTGACCTTTGAGTAGAATTTTGTCTAGATTATTACCCATATTACTGGGCTAATCCATTGTTCTAATAAAGGGCCCCAGGCCATCTACTGTAAGGTTGGTTATTGATTGGGTTGGGCCAGGTTAGAACTGAAGTCAGTGGGCTTCCAGAGCTTAGCAAAGGAAAGAAGGATTGGCTTTTATTTACCCAAAAAAAGAAGGATCGGCTTTTTCTGGGCCGTCCTCCCCGACTCAACTATACTTAAGAGCATCTCTACTCCTTACTCAAATTTTTACTTAAATTTGGATAAAAATTTGATTTTGTATGACTCCTTCCAACCCTTTCTCAAATCGTATGATGGAGATTTAATCCACAGCATTAATGACAAAAGGGTAAAAAGCAGTGCAATAAAAGATCCTTGAAAATTCTGTTAAAAATTTGGTTCACATCATATTCAGTGAAATTTTTAAGTAAAACTCAAATTTGATATAGATTTGCGGGTATAGATTTGCGTAAGGAGTGAAAGAGGATTTTGAATAATTTTTACTCAAATTTAACTAAGGAGCGGAGATGCTACGAGCAAGCCCCAAGCCCATCGTGTTAATCAAACAAAAGTTCATAGCTGACAAAGTCCTGTCGCAAAAACTCTCCACATTTAATGCGTGCATGTGTGCATGATTGCTTCTCTCTCTTCGTTCCACCCATATAAATTTTATTTGAATTCTTAAAATCTTTATAATTATTGTTATAAATATTCAATTTCTATAAAATTTAATATTTTTAGAATTTACTCATAAGATTTATGTTTCGGGGAACTGGAGGTGGGATTGGACTATTAATTCCCCGGCTCTCCTAATCCCATGTTTGTGTGGTTTCTAGTCCCGGGACTATTAGAGCATCTTCAACCCAATAATCTTCAGTCCTCCATTTTGGATAATCAAAATATAAATATCCAAAAAGTGAATTTGACGGATTTCACTATTCATGTGAGTTCCAACCCAATTATCTTCAATCCTCTATTTCTCAAACATATTGGCTTAGGAATAACGAATTAGGGAAATTCTACATAATTAAAAATTATTCTTGCTATAATTTTTGTTGAAGAAAATACTTTTTCGACCAATCTTCGTAAAAAGAAAGTTAGTGAGTACATTTTATCATTTCATAACATTTTTTCAAACAAACTTGATTAAAAAAATATTTTAATAATACCTTACATCATTTTGTCAAAAAACCAAAAGAGAACTTTTTAATCAAACCTTGTTAAAAACACAAACTTATGTTATAGTCTCAAAATAGAATGTTTTCTACCCAACCATAAAAAAAATATTATGTTATAATTCATCATTTTGTCAAAAGCAAATTTTTTACAAACCTTGATGAAAAACTTATGTTATTCTACATCACTTTTTCCAAAAAAAAAAAAAAGAACATTTTTTATTAACCCTTACATAAAAATTAATTTTGTACAAAAAAGAACTCTAACGAACCTTCATGAAAAAACACCCATGCCAACTTTGATAAAAGAAAAAATATGTTAGCCTTCGTTATTTTCTACCCCCCAAACAAACTACTTTTAAAATCCATTTTTCTAGCTTTTTGAAATTTAGATTTGCTAACAAATTATTCTTTCACATTTGTGCCTTTTTGCAAATTAGATCTTTCTGGTCAAGTTTTGCGATTAAAATACGTTCAATTGGTGGTAGATCTAATCCAGTTAATCTTTTTTATGACCTAATAGATGATTTTAAGTAATCAATTTTATATTCAGTAACTTTTTTCTGCATAAGCAATGTTTAAAGGTATTGTGAAAATAATTCTATAAGCAACTTACGCATTTGAAAAGGAATTTAATCTTCTTATAATTCGACACGTCATTTGGAGTGGTTATTTGTAATGGTAATGTTATTTTTAAATTTTAATTCTTAAAATAAATCTAAACTGTCTATATCAAAAGAATCTTGGATGCTTAAGCTGAAATATGAGATTAATGCAATACTCTTTTCAATGATTCAAGTAACTATAATTCATTTCGTGGCAATTATAAAGTTATTTTTCCTGTCATTAATAAACAATTTGTTAGATATATAGATTATGAAATTAATAATGTGACTGATCAACTGTTTCTTTTCTATCATTTCCAATTTTCAATCAATCGCTAGGGACACAACACTCCGCCACAACACCAATTACGTACAACAGCCTGCATGACACTGCATGATTGATAATAAGAGAACAAATACTTTGAAACTACTTCATTTTACAACCATCAATCACGCACTGTCACGCAAACTGTTGTGATTGGTGTTGTGGTAGAGTATTGAGCCCCTAACATTATTGATCAACAAGTAGAACAAGAAAACATAAATAGAAAGATAATGCATTTATGAAATTCAAAGTGATTTCAACTCCAAATTTTCTGGGATGTGATCAAATTTTCGTAGCAAAAATGAATATTTATATAGTTACAAGGAAAAGAGGTACTCTTGCAACCCAGAGGGGTTTGGCCAAGTTGGCATGAAAAAATAATAAGTGTTTGTCTTATACGAGATCGTATGTTTGAATCCTAGAGAGTCTATATATTCCAAACCTTAGAACAACCGGAGAGTTTGCATCAGTAATTCGGGGATCCCGAATTTAACTAAGGCGCGTACAAATTGGCCTTGACATGGTTTCAAAAAAGAAAGAAAGAAAAAGGAGGAACCCTTGGGCCCTTGGCGACAAAACAAATGACATCAACCACCTCATCTACAAGTGGAGTCTTACGCCAAGGGCGTATCACGTGAAACCCTCGGTTTCCATTTTGTAAAGATAAAAAAATAAAATTTAATAAGGGAAATGCTAACGAGTGAAATTTTACGTCCGTTAAGGATACAAAAAGGTACATTTATTGGTCTCATGTGTACTTTAAAAATATATTTTATAGTATTAGTAAGACCCAATAAATATATTTTTTATACCCTTAAAGGGCGAAAGAGTGCGTCCATTAGCAAAAATCATTTAATAAAATACTCTGTGATGACATTTGACAATGCGTTCTCATTTTGGTTTTCCCAACCCTTAATTCGACAAAAAGGAGGCCCACCACTCGTTGAATATCATGGACGTGGACAAAAAGAACAAGTATACTAAAGTAATAAGGTCCAATAGCTAGCCTGCAGATCTCAGCCTCTGCGCCATCTCGATGCGATCGTCATAGCCTTAGTCACATAATGCGTCTACGTGAGAGTAAATAAAAATGAGAGCGATAGATGATAACGTCTTTCGAAAAAAATCTGGAAATGTTGATTGGTGGAAACAAGATTGAGAGCAGGGGCGATTAGGGCATCCTTATCAGACTCACAAAAAAAAAAAATACCAAATTTAACCTCAAAAATACCTTTTATAAATTAACAAGTCACTTTTCCCAAAATTCAGAAAATCAGACTCTCTATTCTAACTTCATCATATTAAACTATTATTTATTTCTACTCCTACTTCCCAAAAGTAATAATAAAAAAGTGAACAGTGCGTGAATAGTGCATTGGTGAGTGAACAGTGCCGCACCAAAATTGGTGCGGTACTGTAGCAAAGTTAGAAGTTTAACAAATTTGATGACTGATTTGGTGAGGCTGATTTTAGGGGGTTTTGGGGGCTTGACTCTCTATATTTGACTCAAAAGCTAAATTGGTTCTCCAGAGATATTGATGTTCTTATATGACCTAGGTATATATAATGATCTTACTTGAAAATTTGGATAATTTGAGCGTATTTGTGGACACATATTGATAATTCCTAGTAGTTTAATTTATAAATTTTCTTAAGAAAATTATTCATGCAACAAAACTAAGTTTATATTGAAATTGCATTTGATCAGAATAAACTGTCTTCAAAAATGAGATGATCTATTTCCCAATTGAAGCATGTTAGAGCATTCTTATCAGGGTGAACAAATTAACTTTTAAGTAAATATAGAGAGCCAAACCCCCAAAATCCAGGGGTGCTCACGGTCCGGATTGGTCCGAATTGGCATGAATCTAATCCTAATCCACGAGTCACGGTCTTTTTAAAATAAAATCCGTGTCCGATCCAAAAGTCTCACAGTTCGGTTCCAATCCAATCTGCGAGTCACGGATTGGTTCCGGAATTGTCCACGGATTTTCAACTTATTCTAAAAAAAATCATCAACTCATTAAAAAACTTAAACTCAACATTGAAACAAACACTTCAGTAGTCTAGTATAGATGCGGATATAACGCATCAAGAAGAACAGAGAAAGAGCAGTCACTTGAAAGGAATAATGAAAACTTATTGAACATTCCGACAAATTAATTGAACAACTCTAAACTATAACATTATGGAATCAAAATAGATAGCCAAAAACAAATCCCAAAATTCGTTTTGGAATTCCAAACATAGTAGGCTATAAATCCGAGCTTAAGCATTATAAAGTGTAAACATCAAACTTGTTAAACATGCCAACAAACACATATATATTTATAAAAGTGGTAAAATTATTTATCTATACATATATATTTATTTTTAAAATAAATTATACATATTAAAGATCTCACGGTCCGGATCGGTTAATCTACGGTTTCAAAATCAAAATCCATGTCCGGACCGCGAGTCACGGTTTTTTATTTTTGAATCCGTGCTTGGACCATTTATCCACAGTTAAAATCCAAAATGTGCAGATCGGTTCGGTCTGGACCGGATTCACGATTCACCGATTTTTTTGAATAGCCCTACCAAAACCCTCCAAAATCAGCCTCACCAAACAATTTATCAAATTTATTTTTTCTACAGTGACTACTCAACTTTGAGTAGCCACTGTTCACTAACCTTTTGTTTTTTTATCATTTATTTTGGTTTGGTTTCATCCGGAACACATAGAGAGAGAGAGGGGGAAGAATTGATGCATAGGAAAAAATGGGCAAATATGATCAGATTTGGAAAAAATATTACACAATCAACCAACAAAAAATAAAAATTTAATTTCTGTTGCATAAAAAAAAAGGAACGAAACTTCCCGGAAGGATGAATATCCAAGGTTCTCCGATGGTGGTTTTGTTCGGATGGATTTGAAGCTCTTGCCGAGCAGAACAACCTTCCCTTCTAGATCTTAGATCGAATCTCACGTTATAACCTTCGATTGTGGGTTTGAAGCATGTGATTGAGTTTCGAGTTGTGGGAGAGAGAGAGAGAGACTGTCAATGGAGGAAAAAAAAAAAAGGCAAAAGAGAGGGAATCGTAATTTTCTGGGAATAGGAAGATACTCCAATATAAGTGACAAATTACACTATACCCCCTCCCACTAATTAGTAATACTTCCACCAATTTAACATATTTATTCTATATTTACTTTTTTTTAAAAATACAATCAAAAATATAATTTGGATAACAACAACCAGCAATGCTGGTAAGAAATAAAATGTGGGAAGAAATAAAATGAGGGTGGTATTTGAATAGAAAAATAGGAGTAGAAAAAAATAATAATTTAATGCACTAAAGTTAGAATAGATAGCCTGATTCTGTGACTTTTTGGAAAAGTGACTTACTAAATTATAAACGGTGTTTTTGAGGTTAAATTTGGTGTAAAATTTGAGTAGGTTGATAAGAATGCTCTTACTCCTTCTGTCCCAATTTTATAGTCATTTTTAGGAGTTCGTGCCACTTTTCGAAGTGTTATATCTTATACTGTAATATATAATATTTTAGATGATTTTGACAACTTTGTTTATTATATTAAATTAAAATCTATCAAATACGATTCATATTGCATATAAAATATATTATCGATCCAGAAGTATTTTTTTTTCTCTAAGGCAAGTGTGACGACCTAACAAAATAGTGAAGAGCATCCAATTAAGTGATTTTTTCAAAGATGATATAAATATGTAGTTAAGATATGATTTATACTTAAAATTTTGAATGGACCAATTTACACGCAACTCCATTGAATGATAAGTCCAAATACTGGGATCATATTGATTGTGAATTAAGAATAATTTAGAGGGCCCATTTTGTTTGCTCACCTCTTTGTTGAATTGTTGTCTATTGACAAGCAAAATGAACTAAACTTAGAGGTGTTTTGTAGTCTCATTTTTTAATTAACTTTTTTCATTTTACTTTTCACATATTTGGTTTTTTTAGATTATGCCATAATGTATTATATGTCAATTTGTTAAGTGTTTGAGAAATATGTGTTGAATGCATCCGGTGAGTCTTTCTGTTAAACGAAATGGAAAAAATGGAAAATAAGAAGTAAAAAAGCTCATCTTTCCATACTTCTCACTTCTCTTCTCTAAACCAAAAAATGCATTTTCCCATAACAGATTTTTGGTACTTCCTCCCAAACAACTAAAATGCAAAAACGAAAAAAAAGAAAATGTAAAAAACAGCAATCCAAACACCCCCGTATTTGGCTGATATTAAATTATTTAATTTATTTTGGGTAATCTCTGACTTATGGAGAAACTTATTAAATTTATTCTGATATCCATAAATTAAACAAGCAGCTTGTCAACACTTTTATTTATTTGGATATTTTACAATATACAATTAATTTAAATTAGATGGCAAATAATCACAGGTATGTGAAGTCTACCCAATCACTTTAGCGTGCGACTGACGTGTAACTATGATCTCAGTATTACTTGAATTTTCCTAGTAATTTTTTTACCGTTAATTTCTCAAATACCCCCCCAATCATTGGCATGTATCACTTAACACCACTCATTTGAAAGTACCAAGCGAACTCGCCAATTATCTATGTGACCTTATCATTAAGACCCCCTATGTTTTTTCACTCGTCTAAAAACTAGGTAAATATTTATTCACCTCGTGTGGATACCATACAGATTCCACTTCAATAATCAAAGTCATTCTTTTGTAGTGCTTGATTTTTAACCGATTCTATAAACCAACTCAATTGAATATATGTAAGTGCTTGACCAAATGACACATGTCTCCGTTCAGAATTGTAGTTGAATAATTGAATGCATGGTTCAATTGAACCCTTATGAGTTATGAGCATCCAATCATAGTTAATTTCACTTTTATTTCTACCAAACATTTAAAACCATGCATTAAAAATCAATCGCTCCCATCATAAAAAAAAAAAGAGAGAGAAGATGATCTCTTTGGACCCTACAGAATGAAGTAATGTTCATCCGCATTTTAAATAAATGAATAAAATACTTTGCTTTCGGACTTTTAAATTCACAAATCCATAACCACTTAGTCAAAGACAAGATCAAGCTATTACATAATGAGAGAAAAACAAAACGAGAGAGAACCAAAGATGAGATCAATTTACCACACGATTAAAACAAAACCCATTCATGTTCTCTATTGTGATTTAATGATTGTTTTTGTTATTTTCGGAACCATAATTTAGTGAAAAAAACATGGTTGATTAGCTTGAATTACGTAATGCACCATGACTCTGATGGTGGTGATAATCGATGAAGGAGGAACATACAGGTCTTGCTCAACCTCTGCCATTACCAATTCTATCCCTCGACCTAGTTACTTTACTTGGAGCCCCTATCAAAACAAACAATAATATTGAATGCAGTTGCCATGGCCACTTTCATCGTCGCTTGGATCGGCGACGCTTGAAGGTACTAGTGACGCTGTGCACCAAAGGAAATTATCTAGAGGAGCATCTTTTTTTTTTTTTTTTTTGAGCCAGTAGAGAAGCATCTCGTTCATGGGGATTTCATTTCAACAAAAAAAAAAAAACCGTTATATAGGGCAATCGGAGCTGGAGGAGTTCCAAAGAGAAGGGAAAATAGAGGTGGTGTTGTTAAGGTTTATGGTTAAAAAGAGTTTTGAGAGAGAATTTGTAGAGCCATTCCCTTCCAACATAAATGATGACAAGAGATTGACTTATATTGGCTACTAAGAGCAAGTCCACTAGGTTACTAAAAGCTTTGCCACTCCCAAAAGAAAAAAAAAATTCAAAAATTCAAAATCATCTTCACTGGGCAGTCAAATCTGTTTCCAAATTTTGGCAATGCTAAACATCAAGCCTTAGGCAGCAAAAATGGAAAAAAAGAAAGAAAAGGGAGACAAAGTTATCACATCATGCAAAACGCCAATCAATTTACATGATTCCCAGCAAAACACTCCCCAACAAATAAAATCTCAAATTAACTGTCATTTAAGTCATGAACAAAAAAAGAAAAATCACTAGTATCTTTGGATTTCTGAACAAGCAACACGAAATCCCCAATAAATACATATCATTGAGTGAGGAGGTTTAAAAACACAACAAAACGCACAACATACCTACGTGGCAATTCATCTAGTGCCCAACAAAACACTGTCATATAAGCATATTATACAAAATGTATTTACTCTGTATTGGACTTTCTCTTTTTCAAAAGTCTGAAAAAAGACACTTTGAGTCCAAAATATCCTTTAGCCCAAACGCTGTCCTCCACTCGAAGACAACTTTTCCAAATTAATAAAAAAACACTCTTTAAAATTTAGTCCAAAAAAGCACCCCCATCGCTATTTAGGTTTTCAATAGTTGAATGAAGGGGTGCCTTTACAAAGCTCATAATTGAAGGGGTGTCAAAGAAATTTAGGGGTACTATTCTGTGGAGCATAACTAACTTTTTACTGCTACATCCCACGGCGGATTCTCTTTCACACCTCTGGTATAGGTGGGTGACACCATTTGGTGCGTAATCAAAACCCAACAAGGAAGTGTGACACCATCGCAAGCGTCACCTAAACGACTTCACCTGCTATGATGATTCACGCCCCCACCATTCTCTCTCTCTCTTTCCCTCCTTCCTTCCGCATCCAACAAACCGACGCCCCTCTCTCTCTTTCCACTTTCCTATCCAGATTCTATCCAACAAAAACAACGAAGCTTCCTCTTTAGACTTCTGGGTTTTGTATTTTGTGCCTCAAACCCTTCATGTTCCTCGAAAATAAGCCTCTAATATTGGGTCACTCTGAAAATTGGATCTTGTTCTGAAAAAAAAAAAATTTTTTGTTCAGTTCTTGGTTGGTTCTTGGCTAGAATTCATCTGGGTTTTGATGGGTCTTCTGCGTTAAGCTCTATACGGATTCCAGTTCAAGTGAGATCTAATTTGAGTACCCTTCTGTCTTGAGATTGTTTATGATCTGTTCTTGAGTTTGTGTGTTTTCTATTGCACTTATCTGGGATTTTGTTCACCACGTGTTTGATAATTTGTTTCTTGAAAAGCTGTTTACATAGTCTTCTTTGATGAATCGATCAGTAATTGCCATGGTCTTTTGGATCTCTGAAAGAAGATTTCTTGACCTTGAGTCAACTCTTTATACTGAATAGAAGTGCTATTCATTATATTGCTCGAATTACTGGATTTTTGGAGACTAATTCCTTATCTAGGTTATTTAGAAAATTCTCCGTGTATTCTATGGATTTTGTCAGGAGTAATTGCTTGACCATTCCGTAAGTATAGAGGGTATGGCTTTTCCAAATGAAGAATCTGTCGGTGATGGTCATTTACAAGGTTATGTGATTTGTTTATATTGATCTGATCAGTATAAATTGGAAGTAGATCTCGAGGGGAGGTGTTTTAGTTCTGAAAAGTTGATTAATGGAGAATTCTTTCGAACCATCTTCGTCACTAAGCTTTACTTCAACTTCACAAGTATCAAATGGATCCATTAGCTACAATATATCGCCCTCTGGTGCTGAGACAGGGTCCAGTCTTGATATCATCAGTTTAAACAAGCTCAGCTGTCATTTAGAACAGCTTTTGATTGATTCCAGTTGTGACTATAGCGATGCTGAGATTGTCGTTGAGAGGGTACCGGTTGGTGTTCACAGATGTATATTGGCCGCTCGAAGCAAATTTTTCCATGAGCTTTTCAAAAAAGAAAAGGGGGCATCTGAGAAGGAAGGGAGTAAGCCAAAGTATAGCATGAGCGATTTGTTGCCTCATGGTAGTGTTGGTTATGAGGCCTTCCTTATTTTCTTGAGCTACTTGTATACCGGAAAGCTTAAGCCTTTTCCCCCCGAGGTTTCCACATGCGTTGATAATGAATGTGCCCATGATGCATGCAGACCCGCTATTGATTTTTCCGTGGAATTGATGTGTGCGTCTTCAATTTTTCTGGTTCCTGAGCTGGCTTCACTTTCTCAGGTCAGTACTTACTCTGGCGGCATAGCAACACTGATTCAAGTGTTCACAAATCCCTTTCCTCTTTGTATATAAAGTCATATTTTGTTTTTAGCATTGTTGCAACACTTTAATGCTTGTGGAAGAAAGTGCTTTTATTGATCCGGAAAAATATACCTTCAAAATGCAAATCAATAAGGGAATAATTGATTATCGTATCATTTGTGCGGCTTTTTGCGGGGATGAAGGGTGCTGGTAAATGTGCAAAACCACCTATTCTTTCTTGTCAATTACACCTCAAGAGAGCTGTATTATGGGGAGTTATCTTCAATCCTCAAATTTTTTATAGTTCGGAGAAAAAAACCACTAAAGCAACTAGAATAAAATGGCATGTCAAATACATTGACTCTGGAATTTTGTTAGGCAGGGAGCTTTTACAAACTGATACTGACGAAAGCTACAAAGTCTCTGTAGTGATATATCAAAAACAGTATAGTTTCTGGAGGGATTTGATTGCTAGTCATATAGCTACCTTTTTTGGTGCTTGCCGTGCAAAATCCAAATCAATTTTCGAAACTATGGTTAGTTGTTTTCGAAGTGTTAATAAGACAGAAATTCTGAACATTTTAGGTTGAATTGCTTTTGGTGAGATTGTAATTCAGTACTGTACACCCAATTGGTTCACCTTATAAGTTCAAAAGGAAAAAGAAATAAACAGGGTAATATTAATTAGCGTTATTAATCTTGAGACACCAATTCAGTTCCATAAATGTAAGATCCAAACAACAAGAATGACACTCGAAAAATGCAGAGGTAGTAGAATATAATCTCTCTTGGTGTTTCTGAATCCTATTTCTTTTTCAAAAGAGAGGATTGACCGCAAGGTTTCAGCCTTTCATGTTTCCCTCGTCTCCTTTTTCTTCCATTCTTAATTTTTTAGGCAAATTTTAAATTATTTACTTGCTAAACCATGATTTCAGCGGCGTCTTCTCAACTTTGTTGGCAAAGCACTTGTGGAAGATGTCATTCCGATTCTTGTAGTTGGCTTTCATTGTCAATCAAATCAGCTTGTCGCTCAATGTGTCGATAGAGTCGCAAGATCAGATCTTGACACCATCTGTCTTGAGAAAGAGCTCCCTTTTGAAGTTTCAGAGAAAATTAAATTGCTTCGTCTCAAGTCTCAGGAGGTTGACGAAAATGAAATGCTACCTCCAGACCCATTACATGAAAAGAGAGTCAGAAGAATACACAAGGCATTAGACTCGGATGATGTTGAACTCGTGAAACTTCTACTTAGCGAGTCTAATATCACCTTAGATAAAGCCTATGCTCTTCATTATGCTGCTGCCTACTGTGATCCAAAGGTAGTGTCTGAGGTGCTTGGTTTGGGTCTTGCCGATGTCAATCTTCGAAATGCTAGAGATTATACAGTGCTTCATGTTGCTGCAACGCGTAAGGAGCCACAAATTATAGTGTCACTTCTCAACAAAGGAGCTCATCCGTCAGATATGACATTGGATGGGCGGACTGCTGTTAGCATTTGCCGGAGGCAAACAAGGCTTAAGGATTACCTTGTGAAAAAGGAGCAGGGGAAGGAAACTAACAAGGACCGGATATGCATTGATGTTTTGGAGAGAGAGATGTGGGGGAATCCAATGGCTGTGGATGTGTCAATGTCTTCCCCAACATTCGCTGATGATTTACACATGAAGCTGTTATACCTAGAAAACAGAGGTAACAAAATTTGTTCTGGTAGGGTACTATATAATTTTTCTTGCAACGGAGTTTCAGAATATCATTCTGGGATATTTAGTTGTTACTTCTTTAGTGATTATTACTTCTTGTGAGGTCTGAATTGATATTTTGTTGTACCATCTTTTATTGGGCCTTCCAAATTCTTCTTTTCTTCTCTATTATTCTCAGCAAATGGCTTTACAAGTTCTCTTCTCAGCTTGATGCTTTCCTTTGATCTCCTTTTCCACTAAAGTAGAAAAGGAATGTGAAAAGGATAACTTTTGTTATCCCATTTTGAGAAAATTTATTGGATATGTTACAAGATTTCCTCCCACTTACCGCGTAAAACATGGAATGTGACTTCAGCTAGTAAATTCTTGTTTTATTCCTCGCAGATCAGTATAGTTATGGATTAGGGCCACTTTTAAACTTGTTCTACGGTGTGAAATTTATCTTTTTTGCAATAGGTGTGTGCTTGTTTTGTCTCTCTGTTTTTGAGAATTTTCATGGTCATGGTTTTTCCCAGGCATGAGAGTGTTGCTGTGAAAGATATTTAGGATTTCTCTGAGAATAAACTAATGGCACAGCAGAATGGTGGTAGTTATAGCGATCTGATTGCTGTCATGTTTCTTTATATTTATTGGTGGACACTTTATTCTCTGGAATTCTTAACAAAAATGTCCAAATTGATGTTTCTCATTGACCTCCTATAACATTTAGTGGAAAAGAAACCCTTCTAATTGCGTTGCGTTGCTTGTCATTTGGATGTGATATCGTAACGGAATTCCTTTATTTTATTGAGACAATATTGGGAAATCTTGGTCACGGATCAGATCCAAAGAAAAATATCTTGGAGATTTGTTTTTCTTTCCCTATTAACTATACATTTGAAAAGGAAATTTGTGATGGATTGGAGGAACCTATTACTTGAAATATACTATGCCTTGCGACCTTCGATGGTATTATGTTCGAACAACTTTCCAAAATAGCAAATGCAGAATATTGTTTAAAACATTGTGTTCGCTTAATGTTGTTGTTTGCGTGATATTACTGAAGGTTAAGATAGTGTTGCCGGTACTGTTTAAAGATACTTTTCACTGGATTTTGTCAAAAATAGTATTTTCATGTTCTTTTTTAAAAATGACTTTTATGTTGCGGTTTTATAAATCGTGTGGATGTCATGATTTCCAGAACCATGGTTCATCGTGATTCTGAAAGATGGTATTCATATTATATGGTGCTGAAAGAGAAATTCAAACAGAAGCAAAGCATTTACTAAAGAACTGCATATGCGATATATTAGTTTAGTTTTGTTGACATCATCATTTTCCTCATTTCTCTCTCTATCTCTCTCCACTCATTACACCTTTTGACATCATCAAAACTAAACTAAACTACCAAACGAACTTAACTAAAACTAAACCCCCTAACCGAACAGGGCTTGTAGCTTGTTTCCTTATTGCTAATCTCAATAGTTTGATTAGTGATATGTTCATTGTTCTGGGGTTTGAGATTTACCTCCAGAAGTGTGCCTTCGATTTCGGCAGGTATATTAGTATATACATAAGACTAATACCTAATCGTGCTTGCTTGCCCCTCCCCTCTCAGCTTCACTTCTTATTTCTTACTAGTATTTTTTAAATCCAATTTTACTGAATCTGTCATGTATTCCGATTCTTTTGTGGATCAGTGTTTGATTATTGCTTTTTTATATTTTTGTATGTGAGTAGTTGCATTTGCACGATTGTTCTTCCCTAGTGAAGCCAAGCTAGCCATGGATATCGCAAATGCTGAGACAACATATCCATATGCTGGTCAAATGGCATCAAAAGGTTCAAGTGGGAACTTGAGGGAGGTTGATTTGAACGAGACGCCCATAATGCGGCAAAAAAGGCTGCAATCGAGAGTGGAAGCTCTTTCAAAAACAGGTATTTTTCCAACATTTCATCATCTTCTTTTAGCTTTTACCCTATTCAACGATGATTATTCTGGTCTATCCCCATTTGCAATTCTGGTCTATGTCCCTTTCACCGGTTGTCAACAAAAACGAAAATGAACTTCAAGTGATCAAATTTTTGATGAGTGATTTTAGCAATAGCAAGTTGTGGTTCCTTAGCTGTCGAAGACCAGGTAATTTGGAATGGAGTTGATGTGGCAATTTATTAGCAGTTGGAAATGACCTCAGAACTATTGCAACACAGATTATGCTTTTTTATGTATGCTATATAAGATATAAAGTAGCCAGTTTTTATCGCCACTGACATAAGACTTTGTAGACGCAAGAGCTAGTGCATGGGAAACCTTGTACAATGAAATTGGAAGGGCAAATTCTTCCTGCAGCCCTGAACCAAGACACACAATGGGGGTTGGTCTATGGGTTTCCCTTCTTTTAGCTGCATTTTGCTAAAACGGGGTGAAGGGAGGTGGGGCAATCATAAAAATAGTCATTTACAGTCCTCATTTTCACACACTCTCTCTCACTTAACCTTTTCTGGTTTCATGGCGGCAGTGGAGATGGGTCGACGTTATTTCCCTCATTGCTCAGCAGTTTTGGATAAGTTCATGGAGGATGACCTACCTGATTTGTTAGATGAGGGGACTCCAGAGGAACGGAGAAACAAGACGAAGCGTTACATGGAGCTCAAGGACGATGTTCAGAAGGCATTTAACAAGGACAAGGCAATTAACAAGGACAAGGGGGAGCTCCACCGTTCTGGTTTGTCTTCTTCAACATCCTCTCCTACCATGAAAATCGGCGGTCATCACAAAATTAGGAGATTGACATGATAGGTTCCGAATGTCTTGTACACAGTTTTGAAGAAAGTTATAGTGAGGACCGTTTGTTTATTGGCGCTCTGCTTGTATAATAGGTTTTGAGGAGTCCGAAATTGCTCCTTCAACCAATCTTGCATTATTAAGTTTGTAATGCAGTTATGGGAAAGAACATAAATAGTGTAATTTTTGCATATTTGGCCTCTTTATGACATTTTATTTTGACTGGGAAAGCATTGCTGCAGAACTGTTTATTGAAGAAACCTGCAGAACTGTTTTTTGCATATTTGGCCTCTTTTTTTTTTTTAGTTTGCAGATTAACGTCTTTTAATGATATTCACCTGATGAAATATCTGAGGGATACTATAAAACTCGCACTTCAAAATACATAATGAGCTAACTAGATACTTCGGTATTTTGATGCTAACTTTTGAAGTATGAACTGGAGATGCTCTTAGCATGCACAGACATACAAAATGACCATTTTATAGTTTATTTAATTTTGTTGAACAAGTTTACGGCAAAGAATACAGAACACAACAATAACAATAACAGAACCCATCTAGTCCCCAATCATTAGGGGTATGGGCGGGGATGCTTGAAGATAGACCTAACCTTTGGCCATATGCATAAAGTGGTTACTCTCAGAGTATCACTCTAACAGTGGCAAAGAATACATAAGGAATCAAGAATTGATAACCAGATCTTGTATTGTTCAACTCAAGTAGTCCTTAGCAAGGAAATGGGATTTACTTTATTCCCGAGGGGCAGACCTTTGACCAAAATGTGGTGTGGGGTTAAGAAGCTGGAACTGCCTGGAAGCAACTGCACTAGGGGTGTGTTTCTCGTGTGTTATTTACGATGTAGACAAAAGTAAGATTGTTTTCCTTATCGTGGCTTTATGAGCTTGTGGGAATTTTCTGGTAGTAGGGACTTTCAGAACTTTTTGAGCAAAAAGTCAGAAAAAGTCTATAAGAGGAACAGACTTTAAGTGTCTTTTCCATTACATATTTTTATGGACTCCACCACAAAGTGTAAAATGTTAAAAAAAACACCACGTGGCGATACTCCACCAGCATTGAGTAACCTCTCGATTCCCTTATGGAATTCTCTAAGAACCCCATGGTTTTCTTATTTTATTTTTTGATCAACCAAGAATCTCATGGTTGACAAGAAGCACCCTTGTAATATATATATATATTTTTCCTTCTTTTTTTTGAACGGCAGAAACTTAAAGCAACCTTGTAGTAATAATATATGGTGATTAGGTTCCGATTCCCACTAAAGAGATGCTGCTAATATCTTAAAGCCATTGACAACCACTTTGCCTGGACTTTGGTTGAGAATTTTTTTGTGATCTGGTTGTGACCTGAAGTGGGCGTTCAAAATGATAGGCTCTCCAGTCTATGGGCAAAAATTGAAGTGGATTCTTGACTTTATAGTACTCCCTCCGTCCCAAAATGATAGTTCCTTTAGAGATTATGTGTCATTTTCAACGGCTTATATTTTTTAATGTGAACCTCAAAAAATATGCAATATGAATCTTGTTTGATAGATCTCAATGAGAACTTTTATATGGTGCAAAAAAAAAATTCAAAAATTATTTTGATAAATACATTATTTTTTAGTTTAAAAATTGCACGTAGTTTTGTAGTGGACTATCAATTTGGAACGGAGGGATACTTTTTATTGGGGACAAGTAATCCCTATAAGACCACTTTGCAATCTTTCCTGTAAATAATACCTTCAATCACTCACATAGCATATGTATTGGGAATGCCAAAAGCAATGCCCCGATTGTAGACTATGAACTAAGGGCTTGTAACCTAACAGTTATCTTCTGGTTCTCCCACAAGGGAGACTAGGATTTGAGCCTCGACAGAAACGTTTGGGGTTTAGGGATAGCTTCTAGACCCCATCTGAATTAACTCACTAATTTTCTCGCTAATCCCCCACTGATATGTATCGAATGCCAAAAAAAAAAAAAGACATTAGACTATGGGATTTGTCCCAGATAAAACGGCCGGGATACCTGGTTATTAAAAAATAAAATAAAGAGTAAGCCAGAGCATTGTTATTCAGAGTTGAAGAGTGAAGACACCCGAGTTTATGGTAGATTTTTTTTTTTTGTTGAAAGTCAGTATTGTTATTTGTAGTTAACGAGGTTTGAAACTCAATCAAATGTATAAAAGTACACGGTGTCTACCACTGAACTACAACTTCCACTTACGTTTATAGTTGATCCTAATTACAACCAAGATGGGTAAGGTGATCTAGCAATTGGTAGTTACAACCAAGATGGGTAAGGTGATCTAGCAATTGGTAGTTACAAGGTGATCTGTACATGGCAGTTGCCCGAACAACATGTTTTTCACAACAAAAAAACTATTTGTACGCACATCCCGCCTACGAATAATGCACGGACAGTGTGTACCTTGTCCCTCCGTGCGTGTTTTTAAAATGGAAGAGTTTTTTAAAATCCGAACTGTCGAAAACACGCACGGATGGTCAAGATGCACTGCCCGTGCATTATTCGTACAGATGTGTTTGTGCGCGTACATACGTGTGTATACGTATGGGTAGTCGGACTGTTTTCACCAATGGTAGCAAATACTACATTCCATATATAGCATCAGCCGTAAAACCATTTTACTTGGTAAGTCTAACTTCGTATGTATAATCCGTAACCATCATTTCATTTCACACGCGGCCAAAAAAGTTGTTAATAACTTAGAATTACAGATTTACATGGAGTTTTTTCTACACATAATATACTTACTGTAATAAATTTTTCCCCCATCCAAGGGACTTGCAGGAGCAACTCCTATTGAATTTTTCCAAATTAACCTGAAAATCTAGTACTCTGGCACCCCTTCCGTCCGCCCCTGCCCGTGGTACAGATGCTAAAAATGGCAATTGACAGACTTGTTCTAGTAAAGCTAATACATGATCTAGCCAAAAGATGCAAAAAAGGAAAGAAAAAAAAAACAGCAAAGATGGAGCATACCGTACATCAACAAACACATCTTCAGCAACCAAAGCCAAGAAACTACTACACAGCAACAACTAAAAAATAACAAGAAAGAAGAATACAAGACCAGACAAACCTATATCAGTTCACAGTTCACACCCATTCCCCCATCCCTCTTGAGAAAGGTGTGGGATACGGGAATGATCAGATTCCCACTCAGTTATTAGGAGTACAAATTCATTGCATCAGATAGGTTTCAGACCAGGCTTGCATTGCATAATAACAGAACTCGTGTGTGCCCGACATGTATCGCTAAAGAAAGACATGTCACATGTCACGCAAGATACTCTAAAATCTTACGAAAATTCTGTGTGATTACTACAAGTTCAGGTTCAAAACAACAATCACTATAGTTCAATGTCTCATACAATTAAAAGCACGACAATATAAGTATACTCCATTTAGAGGGAATTCCCGGCAGGTACAATTTTGTCTGGGGAATTCCCCCGCAAGGTCTCCAGAGTGTTTTCCCCTCTCTTTTTTCCCTTTACTTTTTGAAACAATTACCATTAAGGTTTCGAAAGTGCACCCTAAATCCTAAGGTATTCTATGAAAACGCATAAACCTAAACCCTAGGGTATCCTATGAAAGTGCCTAAACCACTAAAACCCTATAATAGGAAAGTTCACCATAAACCTAAACCCTAGGATACCCTATGAAAGTGTCTAAACCTAAATCCTAGGGTACCTATGAAAGTGCCTAAAACCCTGGGATACCCTATGAAAGTGCCAAAACCACTAAAACCCTATAATAGGAAAGTGCACCCTAAACCTAAACCCCCAAAAAGAGTGACTTACCTTAATGGTAATTAAAAAGAGTGACTTACCTTAGTGGTAATTAGATGCCTAAAAATCTGCTCCATGTAATACCATATGCCAATGGGCCGAGGTGGGCAAGACTTCAAAACTAATTCCCAAGCCCAACTCATTATTGAACGGGCTTTAAAGATTAACACAACACAACTCGATGGATCTAATCTAAATATCCATCCCAAGAACTACGACGAGCGGGCTGATGGGCCACAGGGCTTGGTTGCACAGTGCAACCAAGGACAACCAATTAATGTGATGCTTTAGGGATTTTTCATTGCACTTTTGCAAAGCACAAGCCATCTCAGCTTCCAACTAGACAGTTGTTCTACTGATATGATTCCTTCTACACAAGTTTCTCCATGCATAGGAGGAAAAACTGCGCTCGAAAACAACTACTAATGACATTCCTCAGCATAGATAAATAACACAAACTGAATCAGTAACACTCTCCAATGAGTTAATCCTTCTCTGAATGCAAAGCTTCCCCATAGAACCCAACCATTGAATAAAAGCCGGTTTGGGAACGTCCAACATTGCCGAATTGCATCATCAGATATTTCATATTTCTCGGTATCTCACCTCAAAGAAAAGAAAGGGGAAAGTAAAAGAGAAAATCATTGACTCGATTTGATGCAATATTCAATTTCTAAATCTGCAAAAATAGCAACGTAGCCAGAACTGGAAAATAGAAAGAGAACCATATAAGTCCAACGAAGGGGAAACCAAACATACTTCAGAGGATAAGATACCCTATGATAATCCACATCGCTGATAGGAATACGAAATACGAAATACCAATGGATTCTTTGGAACAACAATGATTCTTTAAACAAGGCGTGCACTTTAAAGACCTCTTTATACAAGCAATGCATTTTGAAAACCAGGCATTCAGTGGATATACTAAACTAAATACATGAAAAATTCCCTACCATGGTACCTAAGGCAAATTTCCAGCACCAGGTCCAATGAAAAACAACTATTTGACACCTCACAGATAAAAGAAAATCCAAAACACTTCGCATTCCTTAAAATAACCAGTTAAAACAGAACATCAAATTTTCAAAGCATAAAACCAAATTAGTTCCAGAAAGCAAATATTTATGTGGAAGTTCAAAGAATGCCATGGATATATTGCAAAT
This sequence comes from Gaultheria prostrata, assembly GCA_036023075.1. Classification (NCBI taxonomy): domain Eukaryota; kingdom Viridiplantae; phylum Streptophyta; class Magnoliopsida; order Ericales; family Ericaceae; genus Gaultheria; species Gaultheria prostrata. The sequence goes on along the minus strand of JAXBDA010002963.1, from coordinate 3,960 downwards.
GCAGAGTCAAGCTGCACTGGACACATCACAACAGCAGTGCTGAAGAGACTGAAATAAGCCTTTGACGAAACCAGTTAAAAGTACGAGTACGACAGATCTACCTCCATAAGCGAAGAAAATTGCTACATCCGAAAGGGAACAACTTTCTTATTCTTTCCAAAGAATTTTGAAACAAGGAAAAAACTACAGAAGTCCACCTTAGCTTGAAGACACTGATATTTTCAAACTCTCCCACTTGGCAGGTCCTTCTGGATCTCTTTCTACGAGATATCTTACAAATCGTGCGTCTGAACATGCAAGGATAGTGCTCAAGGACAAAGTAGGTTTGACTGCACCTCTCTTTCTCAACCATGCATACATCGAAAACCTAAGATTGATTCTGCCCAAATCATAACCCAAATATGACGGAAATACCTTAATTGATTCTAAGGGGTAACCCAAACAATTTCTCAAACAATCGATCTTCTTTTCGAGTACGTCTTTGCTCTGGTTTATAACAGATGGAGCATGTTTGATCATATTTGCTACAACATTGGAGTCCAAACCAGCTTGTACCAGACAATCAAACCTATCCTGTAATTGATCACCTCTGCCGCGGAACTTTTTCAGAGCTTTTGTCATCTCTTCTGAGTTTTCCACGTAACCTAATTTGAGCAAGAATGTAGTCTTCTCCACGGACCTACTTTGGTTTCTAGAGCATTCCTGTTCAATGCTGTCAACATCAGATTTGGCAACCAAACTGAGAAACATTAAAGGGTCTTCCTTTATCATAAGACATAAAGTGTCTTTCTCAACTTCCAATTTTTTCAAAACAGTTCTGGATCGATTTAGAGAGATCACACACAGCGTTCGAATGTGAGTAGCTACAATAGATGCAATGCCTTCAGTTTCCATTCCGATCTCATACAGAAAACACACTGCTTGGCAAACATTCTTGGCACACTTAGCTGACAGAATTTGAGGGTTCTGTAAGAAGAAAGAGTAAATTTCGCTCATCTTAAGACCCAATTTGAGCAATCTTCCAACCAACATATAGATCCTCTTCCCAGAACCCTCAAAAAGCAAACCTGGATTTGTTTTAAATAAACTCCCCATCTGTGGCTGACTATAACCCACTTCACCAAGAAAACCCATTGTCTCAAGCATTCTAGTCCAATTATAAGAGCTTCTGCTAGATAAGTACCCTCCAATCCAATCATTTCCAAATCCGAGCGCTTTCAATTTTTCAACAAACCCCATAAGTTCCTTGTTACCGTTGCCCACCAAAAGAAAAGGGCAAGAACTAACCAGCTTAATAACCACGGATTTGCTCAAGCCTAGTACTTCATAAGCCTTAAGTTTCGAATCCAATACCCCATAGTCATACCTAAATACCTCAATTGCTTCCTTGTATATCCTACCAATCTTACTACGAGGAACCCCATAATTGCAGAGGACGTGAAAGTTATCAAGCATAACTTGATCATCATTCAAAAACATCAAGCTGTCCGGAAGGAGGGATACAATCTCCGATGGGGTCAAACCCAAGCTCTCCAAAAAGGGTTCGAATTCATTAATGGGATTGTATCTAAGCAACCTAGACAAAGCCCTGGATACATCTTGCTCATTCTCAACCTTGGAAAGCAAACCCTCAAGGAAATGTGGTGAGTTCTTGCTTACATGCTCCGCATCCGTGAAGTGGAACCCTCTAGTACAATGCAAGTACTCAAAAAGAGCACCTTGACCCTCTGACCTAGCAACTCGAGAAACTCGGTTGGTAGTTGTAACATGGAGTAATGGCTGAGTTGACTCTACAACAGAGATTTTGGGATTTTGGGTAGGCCTTGAACTGACAAAGCACCTAATCGTCAGAGGTACTAAATTAGGGTTGTGCACAATACTGCGTTTTGCAGGGAAAACATCAGGAGAGAGAGACGAATGGCTGAGTTTGAAAATTATTTCAGAAACACATACATAAGATTCTCTATTACGGATTCTGCTTATCAACATGGAGAAATCACCGAACGTAAATGTGGGGTTTTCTTTCTTTTCCCTTTGCCCTTCAAGAAACCTGGGTTTTTGAGGTTAAAGCTCAAAATTCAATCATGGGTTCGTCTTAAATCATATCATAGCAGATGACTTAAAATTAGAAACCCAGAAATGTTGTCAGGTTGAATTTTGGTATTACGTACCTTTTTCTTCTTTTCCTCAGATATAGAAGGGGAAAACCCTTGTAAGCATCTGCTGCTATGCAATAACTAAGCGTTTATATGGCACTACGGCAGAGAGCGATTGCCTGCTAAAACCCTAGAAGAAGGGTAAGAAGGGTTTTAGTTTTACTGGCAAGTCTGGTTTTCTTCCCTAGTCGTTTTGGTTCCAAGTACAAAAGAGAGAAGAAAAAAAAATTACAAAGAATTTTTCACACCCCCATTTTACAATTAACACTCCTTTTTTCTGGTATTTTATCTTCATGAATTTATTATATTACCCTTGAATGTGTGAAAAAAGTGTATTAAGAAAATGTAATATTATAAATTTATGTTAATAAAGACAAGATAGAGAATGTAAATTGTAAAATGGAGGGCTCGAAGCCAAACAATAGAAAAAAGAAAAATTCCCATTAGTTTTCTTCTATTTTCTTTTTACACCAAACAAGAGAAAGTAATAAACTTTTCTTACATTTTTCTTCTTCTTTATTTTCCTTTCGTTTCATTTCTTTTCCTTTCCTCGGGTTCCAAACAAATAAAGTTTGTTTTAGATTGAGCTTGCATTCTCTCGTTCAAAATTTGTTTAAGATTGCTTTGTTATAACTTATAAACAAAACAATCAAGCTTAACGTTTTTAAACTCAAACAAATTATTAATCGGCACGTTCAACTTATGACGTTTAAATAAGATTGAGCTTGCATTCTCTCGTTCAAAATTTGTTTAAGATTGCTTTGTTATAACTTGTAAACAAAACAATCAAGCTTAACGTTTTTAAACTCAAACAAATTATTAATCGGCGCGTTCAACTTATGACGTTTAAATAATTCAAGCTACTCGTAAATTACCCAAACTCCTCCATGGAATCACATATTTCATTTCCCACGGAGGCCAAACATTTTAAATCCGGGGGGCCACTAAAAATTTGTCTAGTCCTTAATTTTAAGGCTCCGTACTTAATCGAGGTACGCACATATTGACCAAGACATCCGGATTACCAAATATAAAAATAAAAACAGTTTATGATCAGCTTAGTTAAAGCTGTTTGAAATCGATTTGGCTCATTAACAATTTAAGTGCAAACATATTTCTAAAGCTCGTCAAATTTTAAATCTAAAACTTGAACAATCAAATGTAATGTTGTGCGTGAGGATGCCTCCCAAGTTGATACTGTGAGATGAGGCCCAATGCAAGCCGGGCTTGGTCACGCAAATTTCTTAGAATACAGTAGAAGCCCGGCCCGATACATGCAGCCCAATCACTGCCAGCCCAATTCCAACGAGAAGTGTTGTGCCTATGGTTGGTTCTGTAATTTTTATTCAACAAATGTCACTATGACAAGTTTATGTACTCATTGGGGTTGTGAACTCGCCCGGACGAGTTTTGAAGTGTTGGAGCTCAGCTCTTTTAAAATTAGGTGATAGGTTTGATTCTTAGCTAAACAAATACAAATGACTTGAGCCCAAACTCGAATTTCTTAAAAGGGTGATTCTATTTGCAACCCGTAATTTACTCCATACAACCCACAAAAAACTCCTCAATTTTCATTATGGTGGAAAGACTAAAATGCCCCTAAAAAATTCCTCTTTCTTCTTCTTCCCCGTTCCTCCCCCTTCCCCCTTTACCCCCTTGTCAGCCATGGCCGTCGCCACCCATCGCCACCAGCCATACCCCACCTCCTGCCACCTCCTTCGTTCAACCCCCCATCCCCACTTCCTTCTTTTTCCTCACTGTTCCCTTGTAAATCAAAGGAATAGGAAAGGAGTCCATTTGAATA